>JAOXJP010033323.1:0-16731 GCA_025762735.1 Platanus orientalis | reverse complement strand
AAAACATGTTAAAAATTATAATTTTTTGGACTAGAAATAAGGTAGATAAGCTCTAACTAACATAATAAAATTTTTAAATTTTTCGTGATTTTTTTGATTTTTTTTTTAGGGCGATCCGGCTACTGGCCGATCCACAGGATCGCCCGATCCTTGACTGGATCGCTCGATCCATGAGTGGATCGGATCGGGATCGCCCGGGTCCGATCCCGATCCCGATCCCGAGTTTTTTATCTATGGCATCCGCAATTAGTAGCATCGAGTGGCATCCCGGAACTATCTCCTTTTTCTTGGTTGAATCTTTTGGGTTTAACCATCCCCTGCAAGTCTCAGCCTGTATCATATTGAAAACTAAAACATTTGTGTTTGAACTCATCAAAATGGTGTTGCCAAAAGGAGCAAACACCCTCTAGAGGTTGCTCAAGCTCTCCCCTTTGGTATGAATGTTCTTAAAACCTATTGGCCATAAAGTTAAGCTCACTTTCTCATGTATTATTAATCAAATGCCTGAGCATTTTCGTCTTAATCGGTTTAACTTTCCTTTTTCTTCTAATTTTTTTTCTAGTATGATTATCCAGATCCAATATTCTGGCCGTAGTAACTTAGATCCATCCATATTTAACATTATGACAATAATAAATTGGATCCAAAAGTTATCAAATGTATTTTTCTGGGTCATCCATCCTCACAAAAGGGTTATAAATGTAATCATTCAGCCACACGCAAGTGGTTGTGTACATGAGTCTTGTATTCCTTGAAACCAGTCATTTCTTCAAGACTAAGTACACTTATAAGGGGAGTGTAAAGATTAAAAAAGGTCAGATAAATTTTCTATTCCTATTTTTGTTCCTTTGTTTATATTTGACTATGGAAATACTGTTAGCAATTAGGGTAATATTGTAATAAAGGGTGTACACACAAGAGTATATATGTCTATGGAATGTATGGGTATTTTTGTCTTTTACACACAAATATATAAATATATGGTCGTATGGAGAGTTGGATACTTTAATACGGCACTCTCTACAATCTATTCTTCTTATTTTTCTTCTTCTTTTTGGTTCTTTCAGCTTTAATACACAAGTTTAATATACAATTTGGTATCAAAGCAAGGGAATCAATCAGGGTTGAAGAACTCACAACGAGCAAAAACCGAGCTGACATCGTCAGCATGCCCATACGATGACCTAGGGTTTGAATCGTGATGTCTTGCAGGTAATTGTGACCATTTTTTCAAAAAATTTTGATCACTCTAAGGGTGTTTTTCGAGTGGATTTGTGTGGGAAACGAAAAACCCAAAGAATTCATTAGATCTACTCGATCTGATTGATCAAGAGTTATTTGAGGAGGTTTGTTTCTTCTAGATGGTCATTTTTTAGAAGAAATCAGTAACAAGCGACAGATTTGTGTTTGGTTAACTTATGGGAGAGCAATGAACAATTTCGAGTCTCTTCTTTGATGCCGATTTAGGGTTTCTCAACTAGGGTTCAATTTTTTCAAACTACGCACTCCCAAGTCCCAACAATGTTAAAAGTGTTTGTGAGATGGAGGCTATTGTGCTATGCACTATTATGCCCAGATCTGATGTTGGTGGGGATGTTTCTGAGGGTGCCAAAGCCAACATTAAACCTGTGGAGGCCCGTAGAAGTAACCTTCTTGGAGAACAACAATGTGCTTGTTGTTTGTGAGTGTGGGAAAGGCTGTGTAGCCTCGTATTATGTAGTAACCAAGGTTTATGGAACCTTTTTGGTAGTTTTTTGGGATACTAGTACCTGTCTTTTATAATTGTGGTTCGTTGCACCACATCAAAAGTCAAAACACAATTACATCTCTAAGCACTAAGATTAATATCCTTGGTGAGGTCGCAAACAAATCCCCAAATTCCCTTATCACTACAGTGCATCTTGACGGTACAATTTTTTGTGCATGATCTCAATTAGCTAAACTCTACATTACTGGCAAACATTATTGGCAAGGTCAAGGTAGCGTAATTGACAGGTGAGGCGAACATGCTTAAACCAATGGAGCTAACATTTTTAAAGAGAGAAGCAAAGAATGCTATAGTGATGTCATGGCTTCTTCACTCAATGCAGCCTAATATTTTTAACAATTATTTATTTTTGTCTACTGCTAACTGTTAAGGCCATCTAGGACTCTGTGAATAAGACTTAATTTAAGAGAGGGAACAATGCCCACATGTATGATTTACATCAGAAGGTTTCCAAACTAAGACAGGGTGATCAGTCCCTTGCCAATTACTACTTTATTTTACGAAGTCTGTGGGAGGAAATCGATTTTTAAAAGAACTTTAAGGCCCAGTGAATTGAGGATGCAGCCCTTTAAAATAAGGAGGTTGAAAAAGCTACGATCTTTAAGTTTCTGGCAAGCCTACATCAGGACTATGAGCCTATTTGTGTTTTGATCTTAGGTAAGGATCCTTTACCATCTTTAGATGAAGTTTTTGCATATCTATCCCAAGAGGAGGATAGACATCATCTCACAGTTCAGCCTTAGCAATCTATAGTAGATCATTCTACATTAATGACCACTTCCCAACATGGAGGATGTAGGTCTTTTCGTGGCCATGGTGGAGCCTCATAGGAGGATAGAGATAAGTTAAAGTGTGACCATTGTGGTCACTTTCGACACACTAAGGAAACCTGTTGGGATCTCCATAACCGTCCCCAACAGAAAGCCTAGAGTCGACTATAATGAAGTGGTTTTACTGGAGGCAAAGGTGGTTGTCGCCCTTTGACTAGATCCAATGCACATTCAGTTACTTCGTCTATAGAATCCACCTCCACCTCCACATTAGTTCCAGACAGCATTGGTTTACTCACGATCAGGTTGAAGCTCTTCATCGTTTTATGGCTAGCCTAGCACCATCTATATTTACCACACCCACAAGCTCATTCACCTGGTCAAGTATACATGCATCTGCTTTTAGTACGTCTATCTCTACATCTAACCCATCCTGGATCATTGATTCAGGTGCTTCATACCACATGACAGGTAATTCCTTCTTGTTTTCATCATATAGTGTATTTGGGTCAGCAAAAAGTGCATACAACAGATGATTCTTCATCCTCTATCGTAGGAAAATGGTCCATCTCTATTACTCCATCCATAACCTTATCATTTGTTCTTCATGTTCTTAACTTTGCTCTCAATTTGATGTCCATCATTCATATTACCAACTCTCTTAACTACAATGTCACCTTTTTTCCTTTTACTTGTTTTAGGACTTGGTAACAAAGAAGATTATTGGTAGAGGACATGATAAAGAATGACTGTATTGACTTTATATGGATTCACCCACAACATTCCTTACTCCATAGCTACAGTTACTAGTTTGTGTTTCAGTTCGTGGAGAGAGCACCCAACTATTGTAGTGGCATCATAACTTGGACATCCCCCCTTGTTTATCTTGAAGAAACTTTTTCATTTATTTTCATCATTTCCATCTATGGATTTGTCTTGTGATGTTTGTGAACTTGTAAAACATTGTCGAAGTTCTTATAGTTTGAATAATAATAAAAGTATTTTTCTATTTTTTTGTGGTTCATTATGATGTGTGGGGGCTTGCCTCGAGTAACTCCTTTATTTAGCTTTTGTTATTTCGTTACATTTGTTGATGATTTTTCCAGAGCTATGCTAGTGTACTTACTGAAGTCAAAAAATGAGGTATTCTTTGTATCTCAACTCTTCCATAAAATGGTTGAAACAGTATCAAACTCAAAATACTTCACTTTGATAATGGTGGAGTATGTTTCTCGTGCAATTTCCTCCTATTTATCCTCCAATGGTATTATATATCACACTACAAGTCCTCATACTCCATAGTAGAATGGTATAGCTAAAAGAAAAAACCGTCATCTTCTGGAAGTCAATTGTTCTCTCCTCTTTCAAATGGAAGTTCCCAAGGTTTTTTGGGCGGATGCTCTCCTCACTACAGTCTACCTCATAAATAGACTTCTCATTCATGTTCTTGACTTCCATTGTCCCCTACAAGTTCTCTCTCCTACATCTACTCAGTTTCTCATTCCACCCAAAGTGTTTGGATGTGTGTGTTTTGTCCATGTTTTTAAGACAGATAGATCCAAATTGGATCCTAAACCCTTAAAATGTGTATTCATGGGTTATGTTACAAATCAAAACAGGTATAAGTGTTATGACCCAGCCTCTTGAAAGCTGGTTGTTTCCCTTTATGTTACTTTCTTTGAATCTGTCACATTTTTTCTCTAAGTCAGACTCATCCTCAAGGGGGCAACAATGGTAGTGATGATGAGTTCTCACATCCAGTCCCACTTTATTTGTTTGATTTTGGTGGTCATGCTAGTGAAGGAAGACAGATGGACATAATGATTAAAGGGAGAATGATGGTGATAACTAAAATGTCCTAAACCAAGTTACAACTCACGGGGAGAAAGGAGGCACATCGAAAGATATACAAGTTTATAAAGGAAGGAAAGGGAAAGTCCCCACTCCTCGTGTACCTCATCCAAATTCTTCCTCATCACCACCAAATGAAGGTAATTCTTTAGCCCCATCTGATTTATACCTGCCTATTGCCTATAGAGAAGGTATACGTATAACATTTTATTGTCAATTTTGTATCTTAAGATCATCTCTCACCTAAGAAAAAAGTATTTGTTCTATCCTTGTTCTCTACTTCTATACCCCGCAGTGTGTCTAAAGCATTATCACAAGAACCCTGGAGAGATGCTATGATTGAAGAGATGAATGCATTAGAAGAAAAAAAAATGGTACTTGGGAATTGGTTGAGCTCCCGAGGGGAAAATCTACAGTTGGATGTAAATGGAATTTCACTATGAAGTTAAAACCGGATGGTTAAAAGGTGGCCATTGTTACAGTTAGATGTCAAAAATGCATTTTTCCATGGTGATCTACAAGAAAAAGTTTACATGAAAACTCCTCATGGATTTCAGCATCTAGCTGCTAAAGGCAAGGTGTGTAGACTGAAGAAAGCATTTTATGGATTAAAACAGTCACCCAGAGCATAGTTCGAGCGATTCAGCAATGCTATAAGGAAAAGAGGGTACTCGCAGAGTCAAGCAATCCATACGCTCTTTATCAAACGTCAAAAAAGTGGGTTGACTGCTCTTATAATGTATGTTGACAATATTGTTGTGACATGAGATGATATGGGATGAGTGAGGTAGAATAGTTGAAGAAGTATCTCAGTCAGCAATTTGAGATTAAAAAGATTTGAGCCCATTGCACAACTTTCTTGGGATGGAGGTCTTCCGCTCAAAGAAAGGAGTTTTCCTCCCTCAGAGGAAGTATGTATTAGATATTCTTGATGAAGCTAGAATGTTGGGTTGTAGGCCATGTGATACTACAATTGATCTTACTTGTAAGTTGCAAAAAGATGAGGGTGAAAGACTGATTGATATTGGAAGATACCAACGGTTAGTGGGAAAGCTAATTTATTTGTCATTTACCAGACCTGACATATCATATGCAGTTGGACTTGTGCCAGTTTATGTATGCACCCACCACAATTCTTTTAAAGGCAGCTTATAGTATTCTCAGATATTTGCAGAGAAATCCAGGCATGGACCAACTTTATAAGAAAAGTGATGTGATCCGAGTAGAGGCCTAAACTAATGATACACTATAAGTAAAGGGATAAACTGATGCAGACTGGACCGGATCAACAACTGATAGTAGGTCAACTTCCGAGTATTGCACTTTGATGGTGGGAATTTGGTAACATAGAGGAGCAAGAAGCAACTAGCAGTTGCTCATTCTAGTGTTGAAGCGGAGTTTCACTCAATGGCTAACGGTATTTATGAGTTGTTATAAATACGAAGCATGCTACTAGATTTGGAATTCCACATTCGGGTACCTATGAGACTATACTATGACAAGGCAACCATTAGCATTGTTCATGATCCGGTGCAATATAATCGTAACAAACATATTGAAGTTGATCGTCATTTCATAAAGGAAAAGATCCAATCCAGACTTATATGCACTCATTATGTACAAACAAGAGACCAGCTTGCTGATGTTTTCACTAAGGGATTATCCTCACCTCAATTTCAATCTATTATATCCAAGCTTGACATGCATGACGTATAAACGTCAGCCTGAAGGGGAGTGTTAGTAATGACGGTATTATTGTAATAAAGGGTATATACACAAGGGTGTACATGCCTATGGGATGTACATGTATTTTTGTCTTTTACACACAAATATATAAATATATGGCCGTATGGAGAGGTGGATACTCTTATACGACACTCTCCAAAATCTCTCTTCTTCTTCTTCTTCTTCTTCTTCTTCTTCTTTTTGGTTCTTTAAGCTTCAATACACAAGTTTAATATACAACAATTAATGCTACTACTACTCGAGATTGCGATGTCCCAGGAGAAAAGAAGTTACAAACGTATACAAGGGTAAAGAAAAAGGCTACTGCCAATTATACTATATGTTAAGATGTCACCCTCTAATTCAGGTGATAATTCTTTACCAATTCTTTGTTATGATGCCTCTATTACTAGTACTCATATTGTTGATGGCTCTAATTTTCCTGTTGCTGTTTGCAAAGAATCCATTTGTGCACTCAATATCCTATTTCTAATTCATTTTGTGTCCTATCATTTATTTGCAGTTTCTGTGTCTTCTATTGTTGTTCCTTGTAATGTTTCAAATGCTATTTCTCTACCCAAGTAGAAAGAAGCATTATGTAAAGAGATAAAGAGACTTGGAAAACAATGTTACAAGGACTTGTAGTATTTCCTATAGGACAACTTATGGGTATACATAGTAAAGTATTAGACCGATTGATCAGTTGAAAGATAGAAGGAAAGACTTGTATCCAAAGGTTTTGCTCAGACTTATGAGATTAATTATCAGGAGACTTCTGCACCGGTGACAAAGGTTTAGATGAAACCTATCTCGGTGGACCTCAATGGGCATGTTCATCCGTTGAATTAAGCTTAAATACAAAATCTTACTTTGTATCAGACTTTTGCAGGTCATCCCTGTATAAAAGGTGATGGAACAATTCTTAGAAGGAACAATACTTAGAAGCATACTTCCATTAAAAAAAACGACATACCAGCAACAATGTACTTCTCAATAATGTGTCGTGCCATGTAGACTCTTCTTACAGAATCATCAACAGGTATTTTACCAAGCTCATACACTTCTTCGTAGAAATGTACACTTTCCCCAGCCAAACAACTGTAATTATTAGAAAATAAAGATAAGAGAAAAATATTTTATCTGCTGTGGCATTTAATGAAGAAAAGACAAGTCTTGAAAGTCTTGACAGAACTGAGAGAGAGAGAGAGAGAACCTGTCAGCGAAAGCCATGAAGGACTGACGAAATCTTTTGTTCAGAAGAAGTTTATCCAGAGGTTCATTAGAATCTATGTCTAATGTGGGTCCCTTCTGTAAGAGGAGTCCACTATCAGGTATACCCAAAGCCCGACCCATTGTCTCAAACTCCTGGGGGTCCCTTCTCCTCAAGCTCATTTGCGAGAGCAAAGGTTGAGAGATTGACATCGAAAAGAAAGCAAGTACAAGAATACTTGCCTGTAAGGAAAATAACATCATGAGACATGTTAGCAAGTACAAGCAAAGAACTCAAAAAGGATCTGTACAATAAAAGATAAGATATTAAATACATTTAGAGGTCGACACATGCGAAAAAATGAGGAAAGGTATAAATTGTTAAAATGGGCATACTGTTACTAGCAGCAGAAATCTGGAGGCAACTTGAAGCCATGCGGTATCTTCATGGACTTCGTTCATAATGTAAGAAGCAACCCATAAACCTGAAAGGTTGATAGAAGAGTTCAAAACAATGGGCTATGAAACAAGAAGACAATTGAACAATGCTTTTGAAGCTTATTTGAAGGATGTGCAATATACATCCTTTGATGTGCCATCACTTATTTTGGACAGTCAAACAACTGAGTGCATGGATGACTGTATTCATTTATAGGAATATATGTTTACAAGTAGGCCCACATGCAAATTCATATACTAGCATAATCACCAAATGAAGATCCACACATCACTAATCAGCATATGAAAATATCAAACTTTTGAGTTTTGATTTACAAGAAATTGCAGTTGTATATCTAATATGTATATGGATCTAATTGAGGCTTACAAAAGGACTAAGCACAACTATACAACTCTAAGGAGCAAAGAAAATCAAATGGATTCAGCACAAAGAGAGACAGAGACAGAGAGAGAGAGAGAAAATATACAGGCATACATACAAAATACAGCATAGGGCAGCACCCCTCATAGATGATAGAAGCAGCCAATCTAGGTAGCTAGGTGCATATACCCATGAATCCAGAAGGTCAAACCATCTTCTTGGGAGAGGCCACAAGCCCACAACCTCACCCCCCCCCCAACCCCCACCCGATCCACCTCTTCCCCTGCACACACACAAACTTGCAATTCTGAACCACATTCCCTTCAAAGATAAATCTGCCGCTATCAAGCTTTGGGCCTTGCATTGGCAGTCCAACCCAAGCTACAGAAGGGTAGCACCTAGTAGGAAGATGAAAATACACGTTTACATTGTTTGTGTGCTGCAGAGGTATTCTGGGCTTTTAAACCTATATATAATATGATGAGGAGTTTGACCAGATTCATTGAAACTCTCTCTCTCATTTGAATGCCGCACCTTCTATTTTCCTTGCTTTTTTCCTTTTCCTATTATATATAATAGGTGATTGTTTGTCAATTGATCTACACCAAAGTATCCACTTGATGGTACGGTTAAACAGTCGAAGGCTTCCCAAGTGATATAATCAAACCTTTGGAATTGGATATTTTAATACTTTTGCCCATTGCTCACCTTAACTCGATCCGTGTTCTTATTTCTGTTGATGTGAACAAAGATTGGCTTCTTTTTTGGCTGGATATCTGAAATGCCTGCCTTCTTTGTGAATTGCAAGAAGAGGTGTAAATAAAGCAACCTCCAGGATATGTTTCTCAGGGAGAGTCCAACAAGGCATGCAAATTGAAAAGGCTTATTATGGGTTGAAACAACCATCCCAAATGTGTTCCGACAAATTTAGTGAGATTTTGGTAGATTATAGATTTTGTCACAACCATACTGATCATTCTGTGTTTATCTGGAGACAGCAGTCAGAAATCATAGATTTGGTGGTGTCCATTGATGATATTGTACTTAGATAAAGTATTCAAATGCAATTGTTGATTTGAAGAGGCATTTCAGCAGTTACTTTAAGACAAAGAACTTGGGTCACCTACAGTATTTTCAGGGTATTGAAGTTGCTCAGTCTAAAGGTAGTATCAGTCTATCACTAATACTGGTTATTCAAATGCTAATTGTGCAGGTTCCAATCCGACAGAAGATCAACAACTTGTCATTATATCTTTGAGGGTAGGAAATTCAGTAACCTGGAGAAGAAACAATTTGTTGTTTCTAGTTAAGTACTGAAGCAGACTACAGAGCAATGCCACACACAGCATGTGAGTTGATATGGTTAAAGACCGTTATGCAACATATGGTTTTATGGTTAAGAGGCCCTATGATGATGTATTGTAATAATCAAGCCACTATTTTTCATAGCCAGCAATCAAGTTTTTTATGAAGTAAATATTTAGAGGTTGATTCTCACTTAGTTCAAGTTATGGTAATGAACAAGAAGATATATATTCCATATGTGAAGTGTGAGATCCAACTAGGAGATGTGTTCACCAATACGTGTTGGTGTGTTTGGTAGGAAAGGAATGGCAGATCGTTTGAGAAGCGGTTCAATACCCAAGAGTCTCTTTGTGTCTGTTTCGAACATTATGTTTGAGTGGTACTTTTTCATATAGGACTTTGAAGAGTCTATTGCATTTCTTTGTGGGCTGGGAGTGACCGATTCTTGTGTTTTGTGGGTGGCCTGGTTTGGCTTTTCTTCTTAGGCTCACAATCTATGTTTTTTCCTGTTCTTTCTCTTTATTCAGCACTGTCTCTTTCTCTCACTCAGGGTGTTGCAGATTCTCTTTTCTTTTCCCTTGCTTTCTCTTGCAGGTACTGCTCATGACATCATAAATCCTGATTTATTTTTCCGAACCTCATCCAAGGGCATAGATATGGCCCTAGATAGAGCGGAATGGAGGTACAAATATAGAGAATCAAAAGAAGTGCAAAGCCTAGAAGGAAACATAAGCAGAAACATACCGACAGTGGCGGTGGAAGCAAGTATTCCCTGCAGGAGGTCTTTGAACTCTTGAAACCTGAACTTGACATGCTGAACAGCCCGCGTAATTCCAACCAAAGCAGCAATATACAATGTGTGGAGGCATACAACTGGGATGATCCACCGACTTTGCATGTGGCATCGAGAATTCAAAGGCTTCCTTGTATGAATAACTACATTGTAGATAAGCTCTTCGTTACAAAGAAGCAATTTTATGAAAACTAAAGAAGCAGGAAAGAGGAAAAAAAGAACCTGGAATTGAATAACAAATATAAAATCCCAGATAGATTAGTGATCCAGGCGACATGTTAATATGCCAGACATTGGCATGCAGAAAGAACACACAACAATGTAGTATCAGAGTCCTTAGTCAAGAATGCAACTTGAGTTTTAATATGTAGATGCAATTAAAAAATTTGTGATGTTGGACCAAAAACGTTGAACCAGGTAAAGGAATTAAGGATGGATTTCCGTCATTCATATCTTGCTACAAAGCCTACAATAAAGTAGGTTTTCCCCTTCCAAGGGCATTTCTGATGTTATTAACAACTTATTTACTGGCAGTGGTGGAGGGAAGTTTGACAGGCCAAACTATTAGATTATCAACGACAAATTGATAAATCAACCTTATTAAACAGAATGCTCATCCGTGGACCGTGGTCACATTGAAGAGCAAAAGGAATAACAAAATTGAATTTATAAAACATCCTTTCTTGCTCATATGAGAATTACTACTGATATAAGGCCTTTCTTTTATGAGAGGTGAGGAGTACAACATATAAAGCTAGTTTAGAATCCTGAAATTTAAGCCATCAGGGGTAAGGCCACAGGTTCACTTCACGAATTTATATATTTTCAAGCAAATTCGGCCCAGAAAACAGGCAACCAAGGCACAAAAAAGAAAAAGTGCGTACAGAAAATGTGAGTCCTAACTGTTGCCAAACGCTGAATAAAATGAAATGGCTGGTTCAGCCACCATAAGCCCAAATTTTGGGACTTCCAAATGCAGGTTTGTTAACAAGAAAACTGATTAGGGTGTCCGTGTCCAACGCAGCTATGTGGTGTCCGACACATCACCTGCTGTGAAAATTATATATGCCTAAATAGATAAAAGAAGTGTCAGTGCCCAACACGGACACAGGAGAGTCCAACATGGAAAAATTTTGAAAAATGAAGTGTCTTTGTTACATAGGTGTTAAGTGATTTCAGTTTGTTCAAAATTTTATCCCATCAGTTAATGTTTTTGACTCTTTTATGAGCCAGTTTACTTTAAAGAGAGCATGGTATAAAGTTTCAGTCAATACGTGCCAGACCACACACATCGTAATAGTACCACAGGAGTGGAGTTCGAAACCCCACTTAAGTTTTAAAAATTCTTTGTGTCACAACATGTGCCATGCATATCATATGTGTTAATCGATACAATGAAAATTTTATACATAAAATGCTTATTTTGGGGTCAATACTCATAACTGTATCAAGAATCAACGTACCCCCACACCCCCACCAGGTATCACAAATGCACAAAAAACAAAACAAATTTCCTCTTTTTCTTTAAATTTTTTGTAGAACTAGCTTCTATTAGCTAAATCTAGGACTCTACTTCAGTCCTTCTGAATCAAAAACACGTATTTAGGCTGGATCGAAGCCAAAACCCCGAACTTTGTCAACAACTTTGCCAAGTCCCTTAGTTTAGCTCCAATCCTTATACATTTTTTATATGTTATGCATATATGGTAGATCTACACTTCCATGGAGTCAAAGTTTATTTTCAAAAAATAAAATAAAATTATTTATTTATTTATTTGAAAAAATAAATAAATAATTATTTTAAAAAAAAAGAAAAAAACATACACCAAATGGGCGTTGTTTGGTCTGATTTTTTATATGAGATACTACAGCCCATCATCTACATAATATGTCAATTTGGTAAATATCTGAAAAAAAATATATTTATTTATATATTTATTAAAAAAATGTCATTTATTTATTTATTAAATAAAAGGGTCATTGCTTTGGTGCAAAGGTAGTGGCTTGGGTTGTTAGTGTGAAAATGTGGGTTCAAGTCTTGTGAGCAGTCACTTCGTGCAAAAAAACCAAAGGTTAGGTTTGTCTCCGAGTCCATGGTTTTAAAGTGTTTAGTGATGCTTATTATAACATTTCCTAAAGTTTTATTCAATTCCAAGGTTTACATAGTGTTTTCATAGTTGCCATAGGCAATGAACATATGTCATCAGGGTGGTGGTTCTCCCAATCATCATAGATGGTTTGTTTTCAGTATGCAATGATTCCTAACTATGTATTAGTGTTTATTCTATCAAATCTTGAAGTTTCATAAAAATATTCTAACGTTTGGTTAGTGTTTCCACCATTTCCTTTTTTGTCAACATTATCTGTGATATGTTGATACACGATGTATCCATACCCAAGGGGTGCAATACCAATACTTTAAACCTTGCTAGAGGGATCATCTAATAAGTCCATGGGCTCGTTGGTCCTGCCACAGTAAGAATATTATATGACAAGTTAGCATTTTCCAGAATTATTTGAAAAGGTTATTATGGTTTTTTCGCATCCGTTTAAATCCAATAAAAAAAATCAGTTTTTCACAAATCAGATGGGTGTGCTTCATGGGCAGTTTTCTGGTGGAAGGATCTGTAGATTTCGGCCTGTTAAATATTTTGAAGAGACTGGAGGTAATTTTATTTTGATCAGTGGAAGTTTTGAAGAGTTTGCAGCCCCAACATGTTTACCACACCCTTCTTTTGCGGGTTTTTGTCTTGGTGGGGCATGGGCAACCCTGGACAATGTATTTTCATGGGCATTTGAGTTTTCAAAGGTGTTGTTATTTTTCTGCTTTTAGTAAAATAGCACATATATACTTGGTAGAAAGTGTTGTAAGTTATTGGAGACCTCCAGTTCATTGGATTATCCTTCCATCAATTTACTTGGTTAATTAAGAATGGGTGAAATTTCTGGTTTATAGATCAAGTGAAAAGCTAACCATCTTGCTGAATTCCTTAATTCTAAATCTACTTTCAAGGTTCTTGATTTCTAGAATTCTAGTTTCAAGTTCAATCTCTAGTTCTTCCAGTTCTAGTCCTGACTCTAGAATTCTCTTTTCTTTAGTCCTTGAATATTTTTATCTGGTTCTTAAGATTTACCTTAAATTCCTTCCTTTATCTTTCAATCAATTTCATAAATCTTAAGGATTTTTTACTAAAAGTTCTGATTTCAAAACCATAAACATAAATATATTTAATCAATCATCCTTATTTCTTTCAATCTTTGTCTAATCGATCTCACTAAATACCCTATCCTATTTCCTTAGAGACCCCAATCACTAGCCAAATGACTTGGATTATCTATTTTAATAATCTAATTTATAAAAGATTCCACTTCCTTAGATGTACCACATCATATGCACTTCACCAAGAATTGCAAAGCCATTTATCACAGATGATGAAGCTCATTAACACAGAGTACCCTTTACTGCATTAAGTGGAAAGAGTGTAAAGACTGAACAGAGCAACATGAACTATGGAGAGTACTCGTCTTAAAAATTAAGGTCAGTCAAGAAGTGATACAGAAATGAGCAAAATGAACAATGAGGAGAAGAAAAAAGTAGTAAATATACTTCAAAGAATAAAATTTCAATACAACAAACTAGAATGATGTTCATAATTAAAAACATTAAGAGACATGGTTCAAGAAGATTAACATGTATATGAAATTCATGAAGAAGACTGTTAAGGTCTGACTGAGCTTATTTCTTCTAGCAATAAGTCCAAATAAACCAAAAGCATCTTCAAATCAGAATTTAAATCCAATTGAACCAAAAGAGTCTAAAAATCATAAAAGTATTATAATGTAATAACTCTTACGTGCAGCCCCAGCAATCCATGGCAAGAGAATCAACGGAAGTAAGATACGTGATCTGATTGGTGGCAAACGGCGCCTAAAATATCAGTAGCAAGCAATTGGAGCAGATATCAGTATTATAGCAAATGCTGACCAATATTACCGAATGCACCAGAACATGTTAACATGTACTGCAACAGTGAAAGCAATTACCTAGCAATAGGTCAAGTAGGTCTCAGAAAATGTCTGTGAGAAAAAAATACACAATTGACCTTATGTTCATCATCCTCAATAACCATAGCCTCCTGCTTCTCCAATTCAATTGGTGGCCCACCCATTGAATGAGGCATTGTGAAAAAATATAACCAACTAGACATTTATATCAGTCCAACGTTTGTAGAATGAGCATAGCCAAGATGAGAATATTGAGATAAATGAGATTACGACTAGGAAAGGAAAAATCAGAGACTAGCAGAATTGAGGAAATCTGGAAACAGCTACAGTAGGCAATTAAAAAGGAGAGTCCATTGTAATGGTTTTGACAGTTACATGTACAACGAAGCACAAAGACACCAACTAGAAGTGATTTGTTGCAGTTTGAACTTTGAAGGCACTAATGGGGTAAGTGAAAGACCATGAAGGACATGAGTTGTGGTAGTAAAAAGGATCTGAAAACACGGGATTTCACAAAAGATATGGCTCTAGAAAGATTGCAATGCCAGAATAGGATTCTGTTGTGGACACCAAATGGTAGAGACATGGCGCTGATGGTGATGATGATTCAAATTTTATCCCTAGAGCAATATTCTTGTGTTCTATTTATATTGACTTACCTTACAAAAATGTGATACAGTTGGAAGGCTTGTACAATGCGACAGCTCATCAGCAGACCAAAGCCAAATGGACCTTCGAACCAGACTGGAATTGCAATCCAATTTAGATTAATGTAAATAAATATGTAGTAGTACACCAACTATACCCCTGGTAATGGAATAATAACTAAGAAAGTAAACCACCTGCCCAGATATAGCAAGACTGCCACCAATGCGTCTTTTTGAACTTCAGAAAATTAACATACATCTGCATGAATTATGACATCTTTCACTCATGACAACTACTGAAAAGGGGTCCACAAAATATAAAGGAGAAGCATAAAATGCTAATATTACCACTATTGACAATAGAAGATTGAAGCTAGCAAATATTTGAATTATCAGAAGCCAGAAACCACTGCCTTTTGCACGAGGAACCTTGTGAACCAGAAAGGGTAAAGTTGATCGAGTAAAAAGCCTGAAAGAAAAGACCAATGAATCAAGGTGCAGAAGATAATTTCCACAATTTGCCAAAGTCAGATAAAAAACAGAAATAGTATCTCTAATTCTCTATAAATAAGACCACTTTACATAGGCAACTGAAAGAAACAACAATGCATATCAGTGACCTTTCTTCTTAATTCTTCTTCCAAATAACCGAAGAAATATTATGTCTTTCACTGTTTTATATTTTATCATTTATTATTTAGATAAAGAACTCCAGCATTGTCTGTAGTTGAATGCTTTATATTTTATGCACTTCCAATCCCATACCTAAATGAAGGAGGGTTGCATCAAGTAAAAACCGGCGTGAAACCCCACTCACACCATCTCTACATGATGCAGGATATAGCCAAGAATCTCAATGAAGCCCCAAATTGATGTAGCGGAAACAAGAATAAAATTAAAACGGCTAAGAATTGAATTTATGCACACTCAAATAATCAATCTTAAAATAAGATGAGGGTAAGGGAGGGGAAATCAGATAGGAAAAGAATTAAGAGGAATAGAGGAGAGCAAGAAGGAAGAAAGAAGTGGAGAAAAGGCTAAAGGGAAATTCTGGGCAAACCCACGAAATTATCAAATACCTCTACTCATACATCAGAAATTTATGAAAGTTTACAGGTGTTTAGATAGGTTTAAAAGTGATCACCATGTAAAATTTCACCAGATTCTGAGGTGTTTAGGTATAGGAAATTATATATATATAAAAATAAAAATAAAAAACTCAGGTTTGAAGTGTTTCTTTAATGGCTTTAACCTAAACAGTGGGGGGTATTTGATCAGAAAGTTAACAAGAAGGAAGGGGAATTGAAGTGGATTGTAGGAGATTAGATGGGGAATGTATAGGGGAGAAAAACCCTAAAAAGGCAGCAAAGAAAAGGGAGCAATAAGGGGGGCGATTTTCAAAGTTATGTTAACCCAGAAATTCTGGTTGAATAAAGAGGATAGGTTCAATTTTCAGCAGGGTGCTTCAAGATGATATCTTAGATTCAAATTATGCTAACAATGAACAATAAAATCTTGGAAAACAGGGAAGAGATACCTTAAGGTGGGGTCTGCTATTAGACCTAGAAGATGTCTCAGGAATCCCAGACTTAATACTCTGTTCTGCAGTCCAGATTGTCTGAAACAGCAACTTGACTCCTCCAAGTTTGATAATGTTACAGCACGGGAGTAAGAGGTAATTAGAAGAGGGATTGAGGATGATGACAAAGAGAAAAAAAAGAGATGAGAAGGAGAGTGATGTAAGATCCAAAGGGAAAGGATTCCTACACTAATTAAATAAGAACTAAAAGTAAAGAAAAAGCTTAAAGAAGATTAAAGAAGAGAGGCAAGAAGAAGAG
>JAOXJP010033303.1:0-16732 GCA_025762735.1 Platanus orientalis | reverse complement strand
GCATTAATACACCATTTTAAGCATAAGAATAAACAATGAGAAATCTCATATATCTGTGTAAAATGCATAAATAAATGTAAAATAGATGTGATAATGCATACTCAAACTATGACAATACTATAATTTTAAGTTATTATCAAATTTGAACCTGCATTCTCAGAAATCCCCCATTTAATAAAACCCACATGAAATAAGTTGTATCTTTTTTTCCTTATACCAATACAATGAAAATCAAATTTGCAAATGATACAATTGTATTTGTCAAACCCAGCTCAGAGAGCATTATGAATTTGAAGCATACTTTACAAATGTTTGAGCTCGTCTCAAGTTTTAAAGTCAACTGGGGTAAATCGGGTATTGCACGCATTAATGTTGAAGATTCTTTTCTTCTAGCCCTTGCAAACCTTCTTGATTGCAAAGTGGAAGGTTGGCCTCTCAAATACCTTGGCCTCCCCCTTGGTGGCCAACCTCATTTGAGCAAATTATGGGATCCGGTTATAAAAGAAGTGGATAAAAGGCTAGCCTGGAAAAAGACCCACATCTCCTTGAGCAGAAGAATTACACTCATCACAGTTGTCTTATCCAACATCCCTGTCTATTATATGTTGGTATTCTCCATACCGATTAAGGTGGGAAAGAAACTTGGACAGCTGCAAAGAGATTTCCTATAGGATGGTGGCAGCCCTAGAAAGGATCATCTCTTTAAATGGGAGGAGGTTTGTAACAAAAACAATGGGCAGCCTTGGTATTGAAAACATTACAGAGAAAAACAAGTCCCTTCTTGGGAAATGAATATGGCGTTTCACGTTGGACGAGGGAAGCCTATGGCACACTTTGATTCTTGTAAGTATGGATTGGATCACAATGGCTGGGATACAAATCCAACAACAAATTCCAGAACTTCTGTTGTCTGGAAACAAATCATTGCCATTCGGCCTTTGCTCTACCCCCACATTTCTCTTGTCATTGATAATGGTTGTTGTATCAATTTTTGAAATGATGTCTAGATTGGTGATTCCTCTCTATCTTCTCGCTTTCCTAGACTATACCGTATTGCCTCCCATAAAAATGTCCCTATCTTTGAAATCATATCCAATTCTCCCGATGGTCTCTCTTGGAATTTGTTATTCTCAAGGGATCTTCTTAATTCAGAGATGGTTTACATCACTTCTCTTCTAGATTCCCTTTAACACTTCCATCTTTTTCCTTTCCTCCCTGATAAATATAAGTGGTCCCTAGATCCTTTAGGTTCTTTCACCCCAAATTTTCCAGTTTCTCTCATCCCCGACTTCTCCCTCCTCTCCTTTGTTCCCGGTCAAATCTATTTGGAATGGCCTCCCACCTCCTTGGATTCAAGCGTTTCTTTGGATCGCATCTTTTTGCAAGATGAACACCATGGACCTCCTCCAAAAGAGGCGTCCATATATGATGCTTTCCCTTCACATCTGTGTACTTTTTATGTCGGCAGGGAAATTGGGTGACCATATTATACTCCACTGCTCTTTTGCTCGGATTATTTGGGCTCACTTCCTATCATTTGTGCCTCTTACCTGAGTAATGTCAAAACGCCACTCTAATCTTTTATGGCATTGGTATGCCCAAAGTCTTCATCCTAGATGCAAGAAGTTTTGGCTTGCCATCCTCCATAGGATTTGTTGGGACATCCGGAAGGAGCGAAATAGAAGAATATATGATGGGATTAGTAGATCTCCCTCTAAGATTGTTGAATCCATTACGTTTAAAGTTGCTTCTTGGCCTATTGCTTCAAAGGACTTTAATGATCTCTCAGTAAACAATCTTATATGGGATTGGCATTCTTGTACATTTTATGTTTCCTAGCATCTTTGGTTTTGTACCTCTATTGTTGCTGCTTTTTATTTCCCTTTGTTCCCCTTAATTGACCCCCTCGATCATTTGTATGTTCTTCTCCTCCTTACCTCTTCTCTAGCTGTTTTTTTAATAAAGTTATTATTCATAAAAAATAAAAAATTTTGGTTAAAGCTTCAATTTGAATGTAGGAGCTAAAAATAGCATTAAAAGCCATTTTTGCTACCTTGTTTGTAAAGTGTTCCATGAATGTTTTAAAAGCTTACAATCTCACAAGCATGACCCTGGAGTACCAAGGTGAATGTCAGCATTCCCATATGCTCAAATTCTTGACAAATATATAAGCAAGGGTAGCCGATGATTCAAACACAATGCATAACATCCCTCCCGTATTTGCATCCTCTTTCCTTTAAAGAAATTCCTATAAAACTGTAGTTTCTTTGTGTTTTTTCCTTTCACTACATTGTGCTAAGTAGACAAAGCCGTGTATATATGCAGGGGAAGAAACCCAACTGCATTTTTCATACTGTTGTGGATGGAAAATATCTTCTTCTATCATAAGCAAGAAAAACAGTTGAAAATTATTAAATAAGTGATCAAGGGTGCAAACAATGAGGACCCTTAAACAGCAAATTACTCCACTGGGCATTAAGAGTTTAAATCCAAGTTGAAGGCCTCACTTCATGGAGCATTTCAGTAAAAGGACTGAATATTGTATCATTTGTCATGTCGATACTATGTGATTTAGGTAGTGGTCTTCTGGAGATAATGGGTTCAACCCATGGCTTCCAAGAAATGCTGATCTGTCTATTCATCTTTAAGTCCAGTTCAATTACACTAATACTACTGCTGAACATCACAAAACTTAGCTACAGAAAACTGCACTTCTCTTCCTTCAGTGTGTAGATACTGCTTAAAGAAACTTTCAAGGCTTGCAATCCAATCCAAAGTTCAAGTCTGGATCTATTTTTTCCATAAAAAGCATGGGCATCTAACCTTACTCCTCAATTCATGACTTCATAGATCATATACTGTTGATGAATATTTGGCACATAAGCATGGCAAAGTTTCTAGACCTCTCTCCTTATTCCTTAACACATAAGGCTAGTCTTGCTCACCCATTGGAGTATGTGTTATGTTTCATTGTTCCAAAGTATGAGTACAAGCAAGAATTGGAAGAGGAAACTGAATAGCTAAATTTTGATTCAAGTTTGAACCCTTCCTCATTCTACCTCTTGACTATCCATCACTTCTTTTCTACACTATCAGTAGCCTTTTGGACGGGTTATGATGAGGACATCATGCCACATGGCAGCCTCACGACGTATTACCAGAGGGTCCCACTGACACTTTGGATCGGGTAGAGGACCACATGTTATAGTTGGAGATGATTTGGAGCATCATTGGCAATCTATTTCATGGGTGGGGCTATGTGGGGCCCACATGAGACTTGGCAGGATCCACGCGAGGAGACACATGGAAGAGACCTTTGGCCACATTTTTTGGAGTTTCATTTGATGCTTTTTTTTTTGGATGAATGTTTGACTTGATGCTTAGAGTCCAGTAGACCATTTTTATGTTTTTATTTCATGTTTTATGTCTTATTAGAGGGATGGGACATGGACGTCATATTCATTTTGTTTTGGGTTTTTTTTATGGCAGCCCATACTATTGCTTATATTAGAGTGCTCGAGTAAGGGAAGGAAGCCATGATATTGGCTCTTAATTTTTATTTTTTTTAAGAAGCTCTTAGGAATAGAAAGCTTCTAAGCTTATGTTCTATGTTGGTCTTTAAAAGGGGTATTACCCCATTGCAAATGACATTATTGGATGACGAATAAAGCATCTGGACAACTAGCTGTTGTTCTTCAAGTTTTGAAACCGAACTTGAAACCCTAGGTTGGTGAAGACTTGGGCTCGTGTAGGTTGGTGATTTCCTCACACAGGTACTCAAGTTTTTTCTCCATAGACTTCTTCTTCTTCTTACCCATCTCCTTCTTTTATTTTCTTTACTTTGTTGGGTGCTGAAAACACCAGAAACCCATTGCCATCATCATCTACTTCACTTCATCCATAAAAATTCTAAAATTCCCCATCAGTCCACTCGACCAGACCTCATATCTCCAGGTATTTTTTTCAGACTTTCTTTATTGATTTCATCAGAGAAATCACTCCCATATTATAACCTTGATTTATCTCTGTAGAATCAGTCATTATTCAGCCCTTGTTTCACCCATAAGTCTGTCTAACACCCTTCTGTTTAATCTAAGTTCTGACGTGAATACTCCAACTCAGTGCTACACTACCTTGATGCTTCAACCCCTAAACAGAATCTAATTCAGCCATACATCTTGTTACATAGCCTCATGCCCAGTCTACCATTCTGTAAACCAGTAAAATCAATGTTATACAATCTAGCCTATCTACTGTTTGAAGAAATTTCTAAGAGATCCCAGAGATATTATATGAGGGAATGCTGCCCCTGATTGTCCCCATGTGTTGCTGAGTACTCTCTTAGTATCTACTAATCTGCTAGTGTTGCTATTGGTCTTCAAGAACCATCTCCTGAGTGGATATTAGTCCCGAGATGATTGGTGACTGCTGTGGAAAACACAGACCTGACTGGAAGTAACACAACTGCTTATTGTTCCATAATTTACAGATTGTGCTTAAAGACATCACTGAGTGGCTGATACAGGTATCATTCAGCCTATATACTCCTTACCCTCTTTATACATGTTGTCGGTGTATTACCAACCTGTGTTAGCATAGGACCCATATGTACCTCTATCACATACATGCTGAATCAGTCCTCTCTGTACACACTTTTTACCTAATGTTTTAAGTTCTTATTAACCCACATCACTTGCTGATTTACTGGCCACTTACCTGATTAATCATTTGAACATATTATCTAAATTATCCTTCATTCAATTCAGTATCTTCAGTACCCGAAGCCACTATTGCTTAGCCAGTATGGTTAGGTATTCAATAATGGTATGTTGGCTGATTTTTAGTTAGATTAAGTAATTCATATTATAACCATTAAATCTGATTGAATTTCTCGCTTTATTTAGGTCCCATATTTTGGGTGTTGAGCTACGTTCTTACCTGATTTCTACTCTGAACTTGAACTGTCTTAGATTCGAGACATGAGAGTAGGAATATAGTTTATCCTGTCTCATTGCTTTGAGTACTTGCTTGAATCTCTTATTGCATCTGATTTCACACATATGCTGCATCAGGTTACCAGTTACTGGGTTGAGGCATTTTTTCAATTCCATTACACCACTGTCAACCCATGTCTCCAGCCACTACTCTACATAATCTACCACTTTCAGAGTGTCAGCTTCTATTTCCAACTAACGCATTCACCCTGAAAGACTAGTATCCTGTCCCTGTTGCTGACCCTCAAAGGCACAGCCAGAAAATGAAAAACCACCAAGTCCACATTAACACTTGCTAAAGCAGCCCTTATAAAATACTTGGACCTTGATCAAGGCCAAAATTTCAATCAATCTCCCAAATTGTAGGAACCCCCCCCCCCCCCCCATTTAACCATGTGGAATTCCATATAAATAAGTTTCCCAATCAGGATGATAATGTCTAGGAAGTTGGGATAGTCCAGCCCTAACTTGGATTAAGTCACAGAGAGTTTGATTCTCTTCTCATTTAAAGATATAACTTGAAGTGAAATGACTTTTACATGCGAGTTCAAAATAGGGCATGTGCAGAACCAAAGAGTACAAGAGATTGTTCGGGCTCGCCATTACCCATTAGATTAGCCTACAAACCAAAATGCTTGCTCCATTTGCACAGTTCTAACCAACCCATTTATTAAACTTCATGGAGAGCAAAAGAACAATGAGACATGATCAATAGAAGTGAAGAGTATCCATGGTCATCAATCTAAACTGTCTAAATGTTAACCCATCTCTTGGAGCAGCTGCAACTAAAGTTCGATTCTCTTGTGTAACCTAGCAATCCAATTTAAGAGACTTGATATGGGAAAGATTCCAACCATCAAATTCAGTGATCAAAAAGTTGGGATTGTTCTAATTGAGTGAGTGTAAATTACAGGTAGCTCCAAAAGCAACTGAATTAGGTAAAAACTAACGAAAAAACTTGTCATGGTTTTCTTTGATAAATTACATTTAATGAGAAAAGTGACATAAAGATCACCTAACATCCTAACAATTTGCAAATATTTCAACTTTTTTCCCCCAGCTGGATTTGCTATACAAGTTTGATCAACAAAGGGATTTTGGACAGCCCTATAAAGAGGTCTAATCCAGCAAATCTGTGACAGGGAACGATTTGTGTTATCACCCTTATAAGGCGTGATCCAATCTCATTTATATTGGGAAACTTTATCAAAGTAACTATACACCTCACCATAATGTGGTCTTAAAATACCTTAGACCCATTGAACAAAAACCTAAAGAGCTACGTGCATTGCTATAGCAACCTGAGTGCTGGCATCATATGCCTAATCTGGTCAAGTAAGGATAAATCAACTTCCAAACCAAGCTTATAATTTCTACAATTTTTTTTTTTTTTGAGATATAAACGGGCAGAACTTTATTGAATGGAAACAAGAGCAAAGCAACACAACAAGAAGCAAAAAGCAGAAAAAATACTCTCATCAAGCCGATGAAGAGCCAAAGCAGAAAGAAAAAGTACAAAAGAGATCCCCAGAAACAACAGAAAACTACAACTCCTCACACCAAATAGAATGCCACCCCCATTCAATAGTTCTATTCTAACTAGGATCCAACAAGAATATAAGCAATTTTTTTTTTTTTTTTATTGTTATCCAAAAATAAAAATAAAAAAAAGAACACAAGGAATTCATGTAATGTATCTCTACATCTAGAACAGTAGCAAGGCACAAAGCATTGGTATTATTTTTGGCACCTAAAACGATGTAATTCATTATGTATGCTAGTTACTCCCACATATCCATATATCTATGCTAGACATATTTCCCAAACATGTCACATATGATACACTTTCACAAATCCATATATACATATCCATAGATCTATGTCAAACATATTTCCCAAACAAGTCACATATAATACACTTCCTACTTCCTACCCAAGTTGTCCAAAACCGTGCATTTAAGTAACAAAAATCATCTAAAACACATTTGGAAAAATAGCAGACTAACCAATACAACCTCATTTGCCCTATTCAAATTACCAAAACACCTGCATATGCACATATCTCAATTACAGATTCCATTTGGGTTCTGGTTTTTTTTTTCCTTTCTCTCTCTCTCTCTCTCTAGTACTAGCATTCCTTGTCAAAATCCACCTAATCCAGCATAATTGAGTTGGATTTTTTTTTCCATTTTCCAGATTTACTTCCAACCAACAACATGAATGCAATTAGTCTGAACTCGACATATCCAGGACAATAGCAATTAAAATATGCAATACAAGTAAAAGGCTATTCAACACTGTTAAAATCATTGAAAATAGTATAAAATTTTCTGTTTTTGTAATTTGATTACATTCAAGCTATTATTGGCCACCAGAAATTGGCGTCTTTGCTTTCAGATATCGCAAGCTTTCGGCCTTTCAAGTGTTCCAAGTTCAATTTATAGCCAGATATAAGTTTAGGTATTGTTCAAAACTGAAAAATAAATAACTTATAGCGGGATATAGAACTATTCAGGCTGAAAAGGAAAAAAAAAATCTTTCAACAAAACCCTAATATTTCAGCAAAATAAAAATAAAAAATCTGGAAATACATACCTGAAATTGGGGCAGAAGGTGAAGAATTGTCACAGCTGTGCAATGTTCCCTGGCACAGAAGACTCTGCTAAGTAAGACAATGAGCTCTTGAGTCCTCTTCTCGCACTGTTCGTCAAGTGAAGAAAAATGAATTGTCGAGTGAAGAAAAATGAAGCAATTTGGGTCTGTTATGTTTTTAAATCAAAAAGCCTAAAATACCCTTACATTTTAACACATGGTTATTAGGTATTTAGTGCCTATTAATAGTAGATCACGAAAATGAAAATGGGTGACATTTTTGGGACCGGGCTTTTCAAAACAAACTCAAAATCAGCTGAATCTTGAACTCAATCTAAATATCAGACTCGAGATCATATACCAAAAACATATCTTTTGCACCCAGATCGTGATCCGAGATTGCATGTCAAAGACAGCCTAATAGTCATTAACTTTAAATTTAGTTGAAGAAAAAGCTGATTATGACTAGCTCCAAGTATTTGTAATGCAAACAACATTGGGATTCAAAGAATGTTAATACATGGTTGGGAACCATATAAATGAGCAAAGCTGACCTGAGTACAACTTGTCATCTTGCAACCCATTTTTTGAGGATGTTTGCAGTGAAAGAAGACTTATCAATGCAAAAGAATACACAATTCTAAACTAAGGTATATTTAGAAAACTACAACAGCTTCATCCTTGGTTGATATCTTCTTGATACAAGAGGTATAATATATCAGGCATTTAGTTAAGAGTGCTCGATAATGACAGCTTCCTGAGAACATTAATGCAATATCTTGATATGTTGACATCCAAAAATTGCGCTGAGACCATATCCAGATCTTCTAGTAGAAACAGCAACAAGACCATCTCCATCCTTCAAAGATTGGGCTTGCAGCAAAATTGATTAAAGTAAGCACATATAAGCACAAAAGAATTAAATGTACTTCAATTTGATCTAACCCCATTGTTAATTTCTCATGGAATCACTTTGCTTCGAAACTGAGAAGTGTAGATCTGAAAAACTGAAATTTCAAATGTTGGCATGTAGTCGCAACATCACAATTCAAGCTTCTTGAAGCTGGGCTGGCCAAACCACTACTGCCTTTATGAGAAAATGCCATAAATTGTTGGAATTTTTACCAATAGTCTTTGCAGGAACACAATCCATCCTTGAAGTGATGGAATCGAACTCGATCCCTAACAATTATTTCTCGATCAAAAGCTTTTGAGACAAATTTTGTGAAGGAATGGCAATCTCTACAAACCCTCAGATTTTTCACAATCCGCAAACTAGTTCCCTGTGGTGTTCTTGCTAGCCCAAAAGCAATTGCCAGTCTCTCACTAT
The DNA here is from genome assembly GCA_025762735.1 of Platanus orientalis. NCBI lineage: Eukaryota > Viridiplantae > Streptophyta > Magnoliopsida > Proteales > Platanaceae > Platanus > Platanus orientalis. Next base: position 7,816 of record JAOXJP010033303.1, on the reverse strand, counting down.
GATAAAAAGCAGAACTTTCTGATGACTCTTCGGCAGAACCAGATTCATGCATCAGAGCTTCCTCTTCCACATAGCCAACCATGGTCACTCGATGAATTATCTCTTTCAATTGCATATATATTTCTTCAGACTCACAATGTGATTTATCACCTACAACAAATCTATGAACCTTGTCATCAACTTCAATCCAGCTCCAACCTGGAGTAGTCAAAATTCTTTGACTTCTAATCAATTTTCTCATTCTTGCTACACCCTCTTGGTCCTTGGCTTCAGCATAGATTCCGGCAAGAAGTACACAGTCCCCTGCATTCAGTCCGTCAAGACGAACCAGGTTACTCATAGCAACTTCTCCTATTTCCATATTTCTATGGATCTTGCAAGCACCTAGCAAGGTCCGCCAGAGGACTGGATCGTCCACGGTGGTAGGCAAACTCCTAATTATTTCCAGTGCCTTTTCTAGCTTGCCTCCACGTCCATACAGATCCACTATGCACCCATAATGCTTAATTCCAGGCTTCAAATTAAAATCGGAAGTCATCATATGGAAAAACCTGATACCTTCCTCTATAAGGCCTTGATGGCTACAACCACACAGCAAACCAAGAAATGTGACCGAATTTGGCTGGATTCTGGTCACCAACATCTTCCTGAAAAGGAGGATTGCCTCATCCCCATGACCATGAACTCCCAACCCAAAAATCATTGAGTTCCAAGTAAATATATCCCGCCTTTGCATCCAAGCGAAAACTTGACGAGCCCCATCCAAGCTGCCGCATTTCGCGTACATATCTATAAGAGCATTTCCCACGAAGACATTGTCCATGAAACCATTTTCATTGGCAAACCTATGCATTTGAATTCCGAAATCCAATGCTCCCACATGGGCACACGAGGAGAGCAAGCTAACAAGGGTGAAAGCATCAAGACCCACATTCGAAATTCTCATTTGACTGTAAATTTTCAGTGCCTCATAGTGCAAAGCTGCCTGAGAGTAACATGCAATCATCGAATTCCAAGAAACCAAGTCTCTCTTGGTCATTCTGTAAAAAATTAATTGTGCAATTTCAATCAACGCATTTCCCGCATACGATCTCATTAAATTTGTGCCCACAATGACATGCTTTGTGTACCCAGTTCGAATTATTAATCCATGCGTCTCTCGGCATTTCTTCTCTGCCTTGGCTTTCTCACAGGCCTTGAGTAGAAATGAGAAGGTGTATTCATCAGGGCGAGATTGACCTTCAAACATCATTTTATTATAGTAGAAAATCGCCTCCAGAGGGGATGGACTCTGAGAATAGCCTCTGATCATTGAATTCCAAGCTGACACACCTGGATTTTTTATTTGATTGAAGAGAAGTCTAGCATAAGCTAGGCTTCCTGAGACAGAGATGGCACAAAAGTTAAGCAACTTGTTTGAAATAGCAGGGTTCTCTTGATAGCCATTTACAAGGATTAGAACATGGATCTTTTGAAGCTTGTCCATGCTATTGCATCCTTGTAAGAAGGAAAGGATGCCGTTGATTCTTGACATCATGCATCACCCAAAGATTCCATGAGAACTAAGGAGCTTGCCTGTAAAATCCTCAAAACTTTTGCCAAATTCCTTGCTTCCATTCACCAAATCCGTTACTTCATGCCTGCAAAAAAAATGACATAGTAGTGGCAAAACCACTTCAGATAAAGGTAAATAATGAATAAAGATTTGGGTTCAAAGATTATATTTTCTAGTTCAATATGAACAGCGATGGTTCACTGCAACAGAACAATCAAAAATTAAATGAGAAGGCTAGTATGGATAAAGGATGATTATTACAACTCAAGAAAATCTGACCACAAAGTTTCTTCTTCAGAATTGCAATTGAGAGAGATACTGCATCCTGTCATTAAAGTTTGAAGTCAGAACACTCATCTTGCAGTTTGTGACACTCAATGTTAAGATTTTTTTTTTTTTTTGGTTGAAAGATGACAATTTCTTAAGAAGAAAAAGAAAACAATCACCAGGGCAATGATGAAAAGGAAAGAAAACAACTCACACACAAAAGAGAAGAAAGAAAGAAAAAAACCCACAACAAAGAACCCGAACTAAACCATCATACTCCAATAAGCAACCCACTCCTTTTGGGATGTACTTCTCATGCATTTCTTTTGGTTAATGAAGCTTTTCTTTCTAAATGAACCCAAAAAAAAAATTCCTTTTCATCAAATCCAATCCGAATGCAAACCCAATCATAGAAGCTATACACAATAACAAAGAGGAAATCACAAGAATTGACACTAGCCCCAAAGATCCTTCGATTCTGCTCTTTCCAAATACTAACATATAGCCCTAGGCATATAAGACCAAATGACTTTACGGACTTTTTTTCAAATCCCAAATCCACCATCCAGCAACAAGATCTCTGACTAAGGAAAAGGCCACAACACCTTGAGATGAAAAAGAAACTCCAAATCTGATACCCCATCGGACAGTAAACACAGGCACATCACGCATCTATTAGCTATATTCTAGCCTCTACTTTTTAAATGATCAAGGCTAAGAAACATGTCCAGATACATAGTCCAAATAAAGAAACTAACCTTGGAAGAAGTCCAGTCACCCAAATGCCCTTATATGGAGGAGGATTGGGGATAAAATTTGCAAGTGCAAGACAATAGGATTTGGCAGTGAAGGTACCCTTTTTGTTGAGATCCCAAAACCCAACTGTCTTTCTCATTTGGATTCAGCCTAAATCCCTTGAACACACATAACAGTATTCCCATCTCATCAATTTCCCAAGCATTTAAATTCCTTATAATAATGGGTGTCCATGCAGCACCACCCACCTCATCATAATTCATGGCAATGGAACTGTGGTTATTAGGTTGCACTTGGTAATCATTCTCCTGTTTCTCTGCAGAATTCAAAAATAGCATTCTACAAATTTTGCATTCTTTTACCCCTGCCAAAGAATAGAATGATGTTTGGGAATGACCATTCTGAAATGCATTTTTCTGATTTTATGGAACAGAATGCCATTTGGTATTGGTAATGCCCTATGCAAAATGAATTCTTTTTGCCTAATTTAAACATCATGTCATAATGATGTACCTAATAGATACTACAATCCATAAAGGCAAAAAACTAGATGCCATGACTTCCAACATGCAAAAAACAAAAAGAAAAATAAAAGCCACATTTACTAATAAACATTAGAAATTAAAAAAGGTGACAACTCAAAGCAACTTACACCATTTAAATTCGGCCACTTAAAAAAGTAAGATGCTAATAATAGATGTTAGAGATTCAATATGCTCTAAATACTCGTGAGAGAGACAGAGATATAATGAAAACCAAAAAACAAAATGAAAAACTGATTACCTAGTGCTAAGAGATGATTGTTAAGTATCTTGGCTGCTTTGAACCACCATCCTCTTGGAACAAATGGAAGTCACTCTCCATTCCCAAGCACTCTACCAATTGAGCGAAAGACCCAAATTTAAATTTCAAAATAAAACAAGAAAGCATGATCGCAGTCACCATTCCTATGTTATGCAGGATTGCGATTATAAAAAAAGATCTAAGGAAACCCAGTAGGTAATTGGTTTCATGAAAATGTAGAGATCACAATTGGGATTCTTGCACCTAAAGAGGCCACAAATGACAATGTAGTGCACTAGTAAACTGAGAAGGACGCAAATTAAGGTCATAAGAAACTGATAATCAAAGTGATTTGTAATGATATTATTTTATTCTTGTTGGTATTATAGTATTTTGAAAATTGATGTCCATAAGAAACTAACATGAGAACTGTTTGTATGGTGTATTTAAGATATATGCATGGGACACCAAAATTCATATTTAAATTCTTTTAGAGGATGCCAAATAATTTTTTCATTGGAAACCAAAGGGAGTTCTGATAGAGCAAAGACTTAGGCATGCTGTTGTAGGTCTTGTATTACCTTGGCAGTCAGACTAGAAGTTCCCTAGTATCTACTGACAAAGGGTAGATAAATTAAATGAACACACTAACAATCTGTTATATCTCTTGCTAGTGTCTGTGAAGAAGGTAGACCCTTTCTGATGGATATCAAGATCGATTGCAAAGAGGATGGGCTTGCCTTCTACTTGGGATGCTAAAGGAATGGCGATTCTTCCAGAGCTTCTCAAACCTTTATGAGGTTCACTTTCAAGAACAATAACCATGTACAACCAATGAAATCAAAGAGTGTGTATCTGTAAATAATTCTACTACTTTGTATTCGTATAACTCACCAACTGAGTGTAACAAGGGCAAATGTCTCCCACTCGATATTGTCACCCATCCACCTCACAACTTGTCATTTGCCAACCCTATGTAAAGACTTGTCCTTGCAGACAAACTCTAAAGGATCACGACCATAAACTTCATTTACAAACTCCAATTTTCCACAACCCAACCTGCTTGGATTGTCTTTGGGCCAGTTCTCCAATGACTTGCTTGTGTGCCGTAACATCATGCTTTATGGGTCTAAAGTCAGGCCCCCTAGTTGACCTGCATCAAAATAAAGGCCATAGATAAAGCTATGAGAAGGAGAAGTGGGTGTTGCAACAGTCCCTCATTTTTTAATAGGATTCTCTTCCCCATGAGAGAGGATTTTTGGTCACAGGAGATAAGAAGCTTTAGCCAAAATTCAATCTTTGCCCCACTTGAAAATCAACTACAGCTGATCAAGGAGAAATAGTTTGGCATTTCCTAAGTGATTCAAAATTTGGCCTCCGTCTACAGCTGATCAAGACTGCCCTGTTTAACAAATCTCTGAAACTGCCTTACCGGCATGAATTTTAGAGAAATGATTTGGATTGGACATACCCTGCACTTACACACAAAAAAAATGGTTAAATTGCTATACCACTTGAAGAACTAAAGTAGAACAAACGCCCAAAACTTTGTCTCATGGGTCCATCCATTTATATCCGAAACAATTTGGATTTTGGAAACCTTTAGTGAAGCTCAAAGTGCAGGTTCAGTGCAAGAGCACTTTCAACAAAATAATCACTGATATGTTATAGAATGCATATTCTTCCCAATTGCAAGTAATTAGTACAAATCCAGCAAGTTCCCACCTCTCTATCTATCTAATTATCCAAAGGGATATTTTGATTGCTTATCGGGTGCCCAAAAAAAAAAAGTACCTGTGGGCACGCATGCGACAGATGAGGTTGGAAGCAAAAATGAGAGGAAAGCAGATTGATGTACATGGTCAATACCATCCGAATTCAGATTGGTTGGTTCCTGTCTAACTAAACAACTATGCACCTGTCACCATCTCCTACGATAGATGTAGGAAGAGAAGCCAAAGATGAAAAAGTCTGATACTCAGGCTAATCGAAGTAGAATCAAATTGAAAAGATGATACATCTGAAATGGGAACTGAGAATGGGTGCACAAATCAAACTTTAAATTGGTGGACATTATTCGATAACCTCAAAAAGCTCAGTTTTCAGCCGGGACACACCAAAAAAACCCTCTTGTTCAACTATCAAATGCAAAAACCTCCAGCAACTAAATTTCCGCAAACCAGGACAGCCAAATCTCCGACTTTTCTCAAACCGTCCAAATTTCGGACCTTTCTCAAACAGTCCGAATCTCAGACCTTTCTCAAACCGTCCGATATTTACGTCGGGCCATTTCCTAAACTTATATAGAAGGGAAAAGATTTTATCTTCTTACTTCTCCAGCTATTTGCCTAAAATTTCAGAGACAATGCGTGTGAGAGAGAGGAGACGATGGTCGTACCTGAAATCGATCGGCGGAATGAAGCTGATGGAGCAGAGACCTTCGTTGGAGAGAAAACTCTGATAGCAGAGCCTTTCGGATGAATAGACGTCGTTTTGGAATTAGGTGGAGGTATCCGGTCGCCGCTGGTTCGTTTAAGTTCGCCAGAGTTGTCGAGTGTTAGGTTGCGGGATTTTGCTGGGTTTGAAGCTATGGCATTTTATTTAGGTCTTACGTTGGCCAAAGAATAGAACTGGCCTGCGATTTGGTTCCCCTCCGGGGATTTGATTTGGTACCGAGACTACCGACACCCACCTGAACGAATAGGTGCGAAGAGTATATTATCTTTATCCCAAGCAATGGAACCATTCAAAGAATAGGTTGATGCCTCCTCTGATATTTAATTTGAATAACAACATCACCACCCAACCAAAAATAATAATAATAATAATAAGAACGTCACCTCAAAAAAAAAAAAAAAAAGAATATCTCACTAAATCACGACACCATGTCTTAAGAGAGAGAGGCACTAAAAATTAGGTGAGAACGAATCTTGTGAGAACTGTGAAAACGGCATCAGGGTGCAGACACGTCAGCGCTGAAAAGTGATAAGTGCCCCCCAAAAAGTGCAAATCACTTATCGGTACTGATGCATCAGCCCCCCTGGTGCCGTGTTCACGGTTCTCACGAGATTCGTTTTCACATAATCCAAGCCCAGAGAGAGGATTGTATCCGCTCCTCTCTGCACCGTGTTAGGGGGCGGGCACATTAGCACCGGCAAGTGATATGCACCCCCCAAAAAGTGAAAATCACTTGTTGGCACTTGTCGGCTCCGATGTGCCCGCCCCCTGACACAGTGCAAAGAGGAGCGGAAGTTAAGACAAGCGGATACAATCCTCTCTCCTCTTTAGAAAATTAAAACAAGTCGTATGCTTGATATCATGTCCAAAAAATGGCATTTTGCATCAACTGTGCACTGCATATACCCCTCCCTAGTGTTGACTGTTGACTACATAAATCTCTGACATAATTACTATGAATTCCCTAAGTTAAAGCATGGAAAAGGGGGAAACTGTACTTTTTTTCCCACCTTTGTGTTGTCTGATGCATAGGGATACCAGATGGGAAAATATGGTAAAACCATTGAAGTTTTGAACCTTTCCCTTCATGTTGTCTGATCCGTGGGGATACCTGATGAAAAAACTTGGTAAACTACCTAGAGTGTTGAACTTTTCTCATGTTTTCCCATTTCTTCGTATATTTATTTACTCACTTGGTCCCACAAAAAATGATAGTAAAAAAAGGGGAAGGGAAGGGAATGAAATGAAGAGTGACCTTTCTTTTATTTTTCTTTCTCTCATTTTCTTTTGATGGTTTTACTTTTCCCTATTTTTTCCATGGTTTACCTTGTAACAGACAAGGCCTAAGGTAAACACACTACCCTCATACAGAATAATGAAAGAAGAATGGCAATCATACATCAAAATTTGTATTCATAGGATGCAAAAAAAGAGTATGAAATCACACTTAGAAATAGGGCTGTCAATGGTCGGATTCAAATCGGATATATGCATATCTGTATTTGTATTTGTTTATCTAATCGAATATCGAATCGAATTTGAATATTTATGAAAACAATAAAGACCTAAGAATTATAAAGATAGAAGACGATTTGTTAGGGCTTTTTTTGCCAACAATCTCCTTTAGGGACTCGTTGTCATGTGTGGGGTTATGGAGCCTCATGTGACATCAGTGTTTGATAACCTAGCCTGTCAGCATGCCATGTGTGCTCTGCGAAGCCCCTCAGGCCTACCCATAGCACGTTACAGATACAAGATTTGGTACTGTCATGCGTATAAAGATTAGTTACCTCCCTTTTTGGACACCAATTGGTTTTCAGCTAAGATGGCAACGCCACAGTCCTATCAAGTAGTATCAGAGCAAGGTTACAGGTTCGAGTCTCCCGGTGTCGCAGGGGGGATTGTTGGGCCTTTTTTAACCAACAATCTCCCTTAGGGACTCGCTATCATGTGTGGGGTCATGAGGCCTCATACGTGGCATCAGTGCTTGATAAACCA
>JAOXJP010033293.1:0-16732 GCA_025762735.1 Platanus orientalis | reverse complement strand
CAAACTTAATGTTAAACTAAGGGGTTATATTCCTTAAATCACTTTGAATAACTTAAGGAAACAATGGATACCTAAGTTTGAGTCGAACCTTCACACAAAGGCCATTTAAGCCTTGAAAAAAGCACAAATTGTTGATTTGGACAAGGGCCCATAATTCTATTCATCGCAGTCAAATTACGCGAATGAGAATGATTATTCACATTTTCTTGAATTTGAACCTGCGAATGAAGTGAAAGATATCAATTCATGGAGAAATACTCACCGTCGTAGACGACTCCACACACAAAGAAAGGAAAAGCTTTGGATGTCTAAGTCTAAAACTAATATTTAATTACTTGACTCTACTCGCCAAGAGGAAGTCCAAGTCAGTGACCTTGATTGGCCCACGGATCCTTGGTTGCAAATATGTCCCACGAATGAGAATGAAGTTTCCCATTCGTGCAAGAATGTACGCTTATGAAAATGATGACATTTGTGTAATGTCATTGTGGCAAATGAACAGAAGATTTCCACATTTGCGCACAACCAACATGAGGAAAAGTCTCATTCGTGAACATCTATTGGCACAAAAGAAAATCTCCATTCGCCGCTAGAGAACCAGAATTTGACTACAGTACACATTACTCTCACAGGAGTTCCCATTATGCTTAGGGGCTAGACAGAATAACTGGTTGTCAATTAGAATGGGGCATTCAGGCCACTTGGACCTAAAAGAAACTCACAAATTAAGAAAAAGAAATCCAAAGCAAGAACCATTAGAGGCCATACTCTCCTAAAAGAGCTACAACGGGCAATGTGGCCACCTAAATCTCATGTGTACGTCGCAATTAGTAGCACAATCAAGCAAGGGTAGAGTTCAGGAACACGATTCTGCTAACCCGATTTAAACTACTTAGGGGGCTTGAAGAAAGTAAACCATAAAAAACAAAAAGGGTGTTATCCCTGAACAAAAACAAAAAAGAAATATTACTCAAAGATAAAGGACCAGAACACGCAAGTCCTTCTACATGCAACCAAAGGTGGGGGATATGTGAATCAATGCAATGCCACCATGGGCACATCTAAAAATGGTTGACCCTTCATTGCTTTCCTACACCAAAGGTAGTTCGGGTTATACACCTTACATTGGTAAGGAAAAAATATTGGGGTCTACTTATAACTCTCAAGCGGCGATAATGTTTACCAAAGCAAAGAAAGATGCCCCTGCTAGCACCCAAAGTCCTTCTAGGTCGCGACCACAAGCTTTCAATTCCGCTTGCATGATGACTAAAAGTCAATTGGTAGCAAGTGCCAGGACACCTAGAACACCCTCAAGAGGGCTACCAACCACTGGAAGGGCCCTGATAGCCTCTCCTGTTATGTTTTATCACACTACACCCAGGACTACTACAACAATCAACGTTATATTTACCTTATAAGGACTTAAAGCGACAATAGCAGGATCAAGAAGAGGATAGAATCCACCAACCGACCCCACAACAAATATAGAAAATGTGGACCTTAGGGAGTACTATTCTGACTCTAAAGGGGAACACACTATAACCGCAAAATGACGAGCCCAGGTAGAAAGCCGAGATAAACGCTTAGCCATACAGGACATTACAATAGCCGAGTTAAAAGCTATGATCAAGTAACTTACACTCGAAAGACAGGGCATGGACCCGACAAATCATAATCTTACTCTAGCAAAATTAGCAAGGCCAGCTATTTCTAGCCAAACGCAAGGGGGGTAACCCCATTACACACTAGAGTATGCCTTTACCACTTTAGTAGGAGCTATCTCAGTTGCGAGTGTTGCACTGAATGTACCTATTTCACACAAGGGTTCCCACAAGGCCCACACCCACAAGGACCTCACCACTCTGTTTATCATCAACAGGAGCTACCCTTATATAGACCTACACCTCCCTAGACTAATGGTTACAATGCATATCCATAGCCTCCCTTTATGTCACAGGGACCATAGCACATCCAGCTACACCCATAATGGACCCTAATTATATAAGGACAATGATGACTTAAATGCTCAATGAATATAAAGAGCAAGAAACTGTAAATACATACACAACCAGGAAGCCATACCCTCCACACGTGGACGCGGCACCCTTTCCACTGAAATTTGTTCAGCCTCATTTTAACACATTTAATGGAACGACATATCCTAAGCAACATGTCGCTCACTTAGAATCCCGATGTGGCACCATCGCCCAACATGGAGAATTGTTAAAATTGCTCGTGTAATCTCTAGATAGGGATGTTTTTACGTGATATTTAAATTTAAAATCCGATTCCATACCAGATTGGGATTTGATAAAACGAGCATTCGTACAGTAATTCCACTGCACTTATAGGCTTGTAAAACTATATGAATTGCTTAATGAAAGACAACAAGACAATGAGTCAGTGGTGGACTTTATTAATAGGTGGAAGAATATGTCTTATGCTTATGAAAATGCACCTCCTCTTAAAACACTCATTGAGATGTATTCACATAATATAGTCTTCGAGCTCTCTCTACATCTTACGGTGTAGAAGTCTCTGGGTTCAATGACCTAATATCCAAAGCGTCCACTCTAGAAATGAGACTACTAGATCACAAATGTTAGAGAAAAAGAAAAACAGTGGTTAACAAGATGGAATCCGCCAGGGTAGTAACTAAAAAACTGCCCACTAAGTTAAAAGTCAAACATGCTATAGAGACAACTAGGCTAGCATAACAGGAAGCTCTTCCTAAAAGGCTAAGCATGAAGGAGTGGTAAGAGAAGGCTTATACATTCTATCTTGATGATATGGAGAGTCTCTTCAAGCGAACAATTGAATCTCAAGTTATCATACTCTCTGAGTCAAAGAGACCCACAGAAGATGATATATTTAATGACTCAAAATACTACAAGTATCATCGCATTGTTGGCCATATAATGCAAGATTATTTTGTGTTTAAAGACAAGCTTCAAGAATTAATTGATAAAAACACCGTGGAACTGGACGCAGATATGAGGACCGCAACCACGAATGCTATCTTCGTTGATAAGGATATGGTCGACCTCATAAATCCTCAAGATAATGGAGATGATCATAGTGATGAAGATGATTGAGTCACATTCGAAAGCAATGTGACACGTAAGAGAAGACTTCAAGCCATCAAAGCAGAAACATGACAAATGTATAGCCCTCCTAAACTTGCTTGTAAAAGGCCACTTTGCTTAAAAGAGGTAATTAAGAAAAAGGAAAAGGCTTCTAAAGTTGCGGCCTCTCCACCATTACTCCATGAAAAAGACTTATTAGAACAACCTCTATGAATGCCGATGACATTGGAAGAGTTTATGGCCAAAGATTTACTTTAGTCTCCGGTTGTTACTTGTAATATGGTGTCAATTGTATGTGATGGTAATCCTCACCTACGCAAAGATTCACATCAGCACCAACACCACGTGGGTCAACAATAGTGATCAATTGGCTACGAAATAGCTTCAAATACCTAGATCACTCTAAAGGGGTAACCATCCCAATGGCATTGTATAGATATAACACTAGTAGTATCTCTATTGCATTAACAGATTCTATACAAGACCCACCATTGCAATCTACAAGAATTACTCGCTTGCCTATTACACCATGGAAACCTACATACTTTCAGAATGTGCTAATCAAGTTCAGGTGATGAGCCTTCCCCTTCCCCTGGGCTTTTAGGTTCCGCTATTTGCTACCTTCTCAAATAAAGGCTATCAATGCTAGCACCATCATTTGTTTAAATTTATAATATCATGTAGAGGGGTAATGCACAATGACAACCTGTTATTACTACTATTCCCACTCTCCCTAGACGGTTCACCGTTGGATCGATACATAGACTTAGTGCCTTAAAGCATACCTTCATAGGGCTATCTAATTGAAATGTTTATTCATAGGGAATGAAGCCTTATGACCCTTGGAATATGTACCCCTTGAGACAACCTCCTTGACAACAGACATATGAAGAATTTGAAGGTGTCGACCAAATCATCGCTCAATTGTTGGATTCTCGACGATTTGACCAAACAAGACAACCTATTAGACATAAGGTATATCTTACCCAATTTCCAAAGAACTATTAGATCCCTCTACTCACATTATATATAGTGGATGGGAATCCCCATTTTTATACCAGTCACTTCTTGTAAGAAACCGGTTTTCTAGCCACTACACCTGATTTATTGGTGCGACTTTTCTAAGTTTCCTTAGACTCACATGTTTTTAAATGGTACTTGACACTACCATCCTACCATGTTTCTTCATGGCCAATGCTCATTGGCTGCTTTTATCACTGACAAAGATCAAATGACAGAATCTCTAATACATACAAAGTGTGGTGCAGTTTTTGCCTCAAGATCAATAAGACGTCGACATAGATGCTAGTGACTCTTTGACTTTAGTTGATAAAGATGACGATGCCCCAGATCTATGAAAAACCTGGCATTGTGACTTATCTTTGCAAGGCATGCCACCCTTGGTCACCGACTCAGATGGCTCTAGTGATGACAATGACTCTAGCTTCGCCACTGCATCTCGGGACTTCTCTAAGAATGAAATGCCTACTCTTCTATAAATAGAGGCTTATAATGTTACTGAACTTCAAATCACTACCCTGGTGGAAGGATGCTAGCCACATTCCCAGAATGTCAACTAAGTTAAGCTGAAATTTGGAAAACAAATTCCATCACTAGGTCCCATAACAAATCAACAAGCCGATGTAATGAAAAAGACGGCTATGAAAACCAAACATAGCAAAGCTATCAAGAAGACAGATAATCTCATTTCATATGATGTGATAGCGCATCTCAAGAAGATCCCATCATTGTTAACTGTTTATGATGCTCTTTGTATATCGCCAGAGCTTAGGGCCTCTATGGTCTATGCATTAACTCACTTAGACAAGTTCGTTGTAAATGAAGTTGTTAGGGCTTCTTGACAGGCAGTGACACGAGAAGGATTGTGTATGCCCATAGTCACTTTTGAAGATACTGATAAGTATTTTGATGATCATAACCATAATAGACCATTATTCTTTACAGGTTCTATTGATAATCAGCTTGTGTCTAGGGTAATGATTGATGGTGGTTCAACAGTCAACATACTTTTAGCCAAAACCCTAGACTACCTAGGAGTAGATCCATCTCAGCTCAGGCCTAGTACACTTGTCATTCAGGGCTTTAATCAAAATGAGTAATGCCCTCTCGGCTGTGTCAAGCTAAGGACAAAGTTTGGCCATATAGAAGATTGGACATCATTTTACGTAATTGATGCAGACACTGCTTGCAACGCCCTCATCAGTCAACCATGGATGCATAAATTTCAGGTGGTCCCCTCCACATACCACTAGTGTATCAAGTACCCCTGGAAAGATACCTAAGGCACCATAATAGCTAACAATAATCTCTTCCAAACAATAGATTCTTATTTCACTAATGCCACATACTATCAAAAGACTGATCCCCAAGAAGTAGCACGTGATACTTCAGGGAAAGATAATGACAACAACTTTAAGCCCCAAAAGTTTAAGGTACGACATGGCATTAAAGCTACTAAAGAAAAACCCACATTGTTACTAGACTCAGTAACATGGAATTTCATCCTCCCACTACCATGCATGTCAGGAGCATGAGTCAATCCTTATCGAGCATCTTCCATTTTCCTTCCTGAAGGCCCTATCCGGTCAAATGATCACTTAGATCCCATATTAGAGAAAGAACTCAAAGATCCAAACAGTCTGTTGCCATACATGAAGTTGGCTCCCCAATTACTCCAGAACTCCAGCTTTGACTAACAAGGAAAATATAAGAATTCTTATAAGGGCAAGGAAGTTCTAACTCAACAGTTTGAGCACTTAGTCCTCCATTCCAAGAACAAAGATGATACAAAGGGGTTGGGCAAGAAGCCCACCAAATTAAAAGTTTCCTCTAATGTAATAACAATATAAGGGATTGACCTACTAGAAGACACTCCCTTTGAATGCTTATTTGTGGACACACAATTGTCATCCTCTTAAGATTTTATTACAGGGCCAGTGATGCCTGCTCCTAATCGAAGTGAACCTTGGAATGGAAGACTTTTGTTCCACTTTCATTAGTGCACACCTTTCCTTAGAAGAACATACACAGTATCTCAAGTTCCTGAGGCATAACCAAGACGTGTTTACCTGAAATTATTCTAAAATGCCAAGGATGGATCCCAATGTGGTTGCTCATCGCCTCGCCATCGATTCGTCTTAGCAACCCATTAAGCAACACCCTCATAAGGCCAGACATGATATTGCCGACAAAATAGAGGGAGAAGTGAAAAAGATACTTAAAGCCAGATTCATTTGTGAGGTTCGGTATCCAAAATGGCTTACCAATATTATGTATGTATAGAAAAATAATTACCAAATCAGGGTGTGTATTGACTACAAGGACCTCAATAGTGTGTGCCCAAAATACGACTTCTTGCTACCGCTTATAGAATTGTTGATGGACGCTACCATGGGGTACAAAGCTCTCTCTTTTATGAATGGTTATTCGGGATACAATCAGATCTAAATGGCTCTAGAAGATGAAGAGGCTACAACATTTCGTATGCTATAGGGTCATGCCCTTCGATTTAAAGAATGCTGATGCCACTTACTAGAGGGCAATGACCTACATATTTGAGGACCTGCTACATGATGCAGTTGAATGCTATGTCAATGATCTGGTTGTGAAAATAAAACTCAGACAGCACCACATCATCGACTTGGACCGGGTTTTTCAACGGCTTTGTCACTATAATTTGAAAATGAATCCTCTCAAATGTGCTTTTGGTGTATCCTCAATGCAATTTCTTAGATTTGTTGTTCAACATAGGGGAATTAAAATAGATCTCAAGAAAATTACCACCATAGTTGAAATGCCAATACCACAGAACATCTCTAAACTCAAAAGGTTGTAGTGTAGACTTGCATACATTCCCCAATTCATTTTAAACCTTTTGGAACATTTCTAGCCCTTTTCAAGATTAATGAAGAAGGGAGTTCCTTTTGTGTGGGACCAAGCTTGTCAGAATGCTTTCAACAGTATAAAACAATACCTATTGAATCCACTAATACTCATGAGCTCAGCTCTAGGTAAGCCATTATTACTATATGTAGCAGCTATGGAATCATCTCTTGGGGCATTGCTGGCCCAACACAATGAAAAAGGCAATGATCATGCTTTATATTACCTAAGCAGGATAATGGTCGGCACTGAACTAAACTACTTTTCCATTGAGAAGATCTGTTTAGCCCTGGTTTTTGCACTATAAAAGCTAAGACATTATCTACTTACCATGACAATACATCTTATATCAAGAGCTAACCCATTGAAGTACATCATGAGTCATCCCTTAGTGTAATAGTGTATTGCTAAGTAGACTGTCCTTATCTCAGAATTTGACATTCATTACGTTCTGCAGTGCATAGTCAAAGGTCAAGCGCTAGTAGATTTCCTAGTTGTGCACCTAGTACCCAGTGGTTCACCCCTTCAAATAGAGTTGCTCAATGAGAACGTCATGCAAGTCCAAATAAAGAAAGACTAGAAAATGTTCTTTGATGGAGCATCCTGTGGTCCTTCTACTGCCTAAGGAGATAACATAGATAAGTCTTTAGGAATAGGCATTGTTTTTGTCACCCCAGATAATGGTATCATTATGCACTCCCTCACACTGATAGAGGGGCACTCAAATAATGAAACAGAGTATGAAGCTCTAATCGTAAGACTTGAACTAACTTTGAAAATTCCTATAAATGTCCTTACGATTTATAGAGATTTAGAGCTCGTCGTCCGCCAGATGAACGGTCTTTACCACATCAAAAAGCCAAGCCTAACACCTTATTTTTAAAGGGCTAAAGACTTGGCTAAGTTATTTAGGTGCCTGTAGATACAACATGTTAAAAGAGACCATAATGGGCAAGCTGACACATTGGATAGCCTGGCCATATCTCTTACACACCCAAGGGACGACTATCTCATTGTCCATATTGGAGAAAGAAGGGTTGTCTACCCATTGTCTTCAACCATTGAGAAAGATGTCCTCCTTGCTTGCAACACCTAATTGCAAGAGTGTGATGCACAAGGTATGGATGATAAATCAAACTCAAGAGAAAAAGATTGGTGTGAGCCCCTAATTCAATATCTCATGGATAGAAGGGAGCTAATTGACCCTATCAAGCTTGTTGAAATGAGATGGTGTGCTCTTTGATTTACTCTATAGGGCAATCAATTATACAGGTAGTCACTTGATGGCATATTGTTACGTTGTCTATCAGCCGATGAGGAAAGCAATGTAATGAATGAAGTGCATGCTGGTGTATGTAGTGGACACCAAGTAGCCCTAAGCTACAATACTAGTTGAAAAGACTTGGATACTACTTGCCAACAATGGTGGTTGATTGCATTGAATATACCAAGCGATGTCGCGTCTACCAACTACATAGTGATTATGCCATGTGCTTGCCGAACCATTACACACTACCTTTTATTTTTTTCCATTGTCTAAGTGGGGGATGGATATAGTGGGGCCCATTATTCCAACCTTTGCCAAAGGGTACCACTACATTCTTGCTGTAATAGATTACTTCTCTAAATGGGCAGAGGCTATCTCCTTGCAAGAAATTAAAACATCCGACATAGTCTAGTTTGTCAAGGTCCACCTCATATACAGGTTTGGTGTCCCCAATCATATTATTACAAACATGGACAGCAGTTTGTCAGCTCACCATTGTACCGACTCATGAAAAAAATACAACATCGACCTGAAGCATTCTTCATGCTATTATCCTCAAGCTAATGGTTTGGCAGAAACCTTCAACAAGACTCTCTATAAAATCATGAAAATGGTCTCTAGACATAAAAGGGATTGGCATGAGCGCTTAATGGAAGCACTTTGGGCATATCATACTACCTTTTGTACACCAACATAGGCAACCCCCTACTCCCTCGTGTTCGTAGCAGAGGCCATTCTACCAGGTGAAATCCAAGTCTCATCTCTAAGGGTTGTAATACAAGATGGTTTGATAGACACAAAAGCTGCCATGATTCACCTTTTAGAACTTGAAACTCTTGATGAATCCAGACTAGTTGCACAATAGCATTTGGAATTATATCAAGCCCGCATAGCAAAAGCTTTTAACAAGAAAGTTAAACTTCACTTCTTTACCAAGGGTGAGCTCATTCTTCTTGCACGATCACCACTTGATCCCACTAGAAGAAAAGATGGTAAATTTGCCTCTAAATGGGATGGTCCATATGCTGTTGAAAAGGCCTATCCTAATGGTGTATACCTCCTTTGTGATGTAGAGGGTAATCAAATTCTTCTTGTCACTAATGAAAGATTCTTAAAGAAATATTACCCCTAAATGACATTCATAGGGCTTCAAGGAACTATGTCGGTTTGATCATGTTTTATGCAGGTACGTAGGTAGTCTGGGTCTCTCCATGACTCAGATGCAACCACATCTTTAAAACAATCATCATTATTGTTGATCTCATTAAAAACCAATAATGGTAATGGGATGCAAAAAGTAGGCAACCCCCAATCTTAGGTTAAGGGATCCTAAGGGCAAAAAAGGGACATATATATATATATATATATATTATACAAAGTGTGATGGAAAGGGTGTGGCAAAAACCCATATAGGCACTAAGAGTAAGAAAATTCATTTAAGGCAAGATTAAATTCTTGTTGATCCCATTGAAAACCAGCAATGGCAATGAGATGCAACAATTAAGCGAACCCCAGACCTAGTGGGAAACCACTAGGGGCAAAAAAGGGACAACAATATCCAAAATCCTGCAATCGACCTATGACCGGGCTTAATCCTGTTCCAAGGTACATAGGCAACCTGTCATAACAAGACAAGCGTAGCCCATCATCATCCACACCACAATCTCTCTTTGAGAAATAAATCATTTCGTTTTACAACTACATGCTACATTTCTCAAAGGGGGGAGGCAAGAAACTGCTCACACATGAAAATTTAAGACACATGAAAATTTAAATGAAAATAGCTATTATTATTGTTACTACAACAAAGGAAACAATACAATGAATGGCACCCTACCCTATCACTACACTACATTCTTAGTCTCTTGCCACGTTAGGGCTACTAAAGTTCAGGAGTTTGGTGCGCAATATAGGAAACACTTCCTCATTTACCTCTAGGGCATCATTCACTGCATTCACATCTGACTGCACCATGTTGAAGTTATAGATAGTCTCTATAGAGACTCCATTGCACCGATCGCTCTCTCGGCTCATCAGTTCACCCCTGTAATGGTCCACCATATAGATAGTCCAACGAATCGAGTTGCCCATGTGATCAAAGAACCTCTTGCAAGATTCTAGGTGATTCATTACTTTGTTGTAGTGTTCCTTCAACGCCTTCATTTGCATCATCAACTCATCAGCATCTCTCACTAGCAGACCAATCTCTTTTAGTACCCGGGTTTGTTGAGCAGTTAAATCAGTCATCATTATTTCTTCTTCTTGAATGCATAAGCATACATCATGCTCTGACTCCTTTAACACTTTAATGTCCTTGGCCTCACAAAGTTCAGATAAAGCATCAAGGAGGCATACTATATGCCCCTGAACTTGAAATTGTATACATGAGTTTCTATGTAAGCCAGCATGTCTAAGATCTCTTCCCAAACGAAATAGACATCCGCTTCTTTAACAAACATGCTAACCAAACACCTGATAAGCGCATCTCATTCCCTACGAGCCTTGTTGACTCACACCTCCACTTCTTCAGCGCGGGTGTTCTTACCACATCTGCAAAATCAACATCATTAGATAATGGAGACCAAAAGAATTAGTCACTAAGATAAATAAGGGACTTAATAGATACCACAGTCGAATAAAGACTTAGGATCCTCCTCCTTGGTTAGGGGAGATTCGTCCCACCTCACTCAGGACTGCGATGATTCTCCAACTTTGGGAACACTGGTGATCCTTCT
Organism: Platanus orientalis; assembly: GCA_025762735.1. Classification (NCBI taxonomy): domain Eukaryota; kingdom Viridiplantae; phylum Streptophyta; class Magnoliopsida; order Proteales; family Platanaceae; genus Platanus; species Platanus orientalis. The sequence goes on along the minus strand of JAOXJP010033293.1, from coordinate 5,741 downwards.
CTTGGGAGCCATTTCTCTAACACAAAAATAAAAGGGTGTTTGCAAAAGCCAAAAGAATGAGAAGGGTGGTGGGCACAACCCTCTTATTTATAAACATGAATGGCCACAATCCTTTAGAAAAAACATCTCGATAAGAAAACAAAAGCAACGAGCCCATCCTATTACAACACTTCAAATTCAACCAACGTCACTAAAGTATCTCTTGTAAGGGAATGGTTCAATATCATCATTAGAAGAATGTTGCTAGCGATGCTTTAGAGATGTACCATCACAACGGTCATCGTAAGCGCATGAAATCTCACTTATGCAAAAGGGGCATATACGTTTGTGGTGTTTGACTCTCATAATGTCAATACTAATCACATTTGACCCTCATAGAGTCAACTATATTCGGCTCTCACAATGCCAACATTAATTGGATTTGACTCTTATAAAGTCAATTTTATTCGACTCTCATAATGTCAATTACATGTGACTCTCATAATACCCACCACATTTGACTCTCACAACGTCAACTATATTCGACCCTTATAATGTCGACTACATTCAACTCTCATAATGTCTGTCACATTTTACCCTTATAATGTCAATTTTACTTGACTCTTACAATGTTGAGTAAAGAAAATGATTCAAAGAAACGGGAAAATGGAAAAAGAAGACAAGACAATAAACCATAAAGCCCTATCTCTTTCTTCTATTAACAAAGGGGGTTACATCATCATGCCAAGGCTACATTATTTCAGAAAAGCAGAAAGGAGACATTTACATAAGTCTTCTTTAATGGCTAGGGAGGATCAAACTTGATCACCTCGCGTGACAAATTCCTTACGAAGATGATCCATGGTAGAAGAAACCATAGCAATCTGTGATTCAATAGCGGCTCCTTCCATTGCTTTCTCCTCCTGGGTTGCTATAAGAGTTGCAATCCGAGCTTGCACCCTTGATAGCTCCTCTCTAGCACTGGCCAAATCATTATCATTGCTTACTACTCAGTTGCAAACCCAGTCAAGTTCTTTCATCAAAGCTTTCTTTTCAGCCTCCGCGACAATCAGATTGGCTTGGGCTTCAACATTGCCTTCAATATTAGTAAGCTCCAGTGTCAGGGTAGATTGCTTCATCAAGGATTCAAAATACATTTCCACACCTCATTTAAATCCATTGTTATGAATGTGGATTTCTACATCTTCAGCAAGGGCTGTCAACACCTAGTCTCATTTATTTTCTGCCGAGGGTGTTAAAGTCATCATCAAGTCGAGCATTTCCTATCGGATTACACTTGCCGACATGATCTTGGACAAGCACTGAATAACACTAGTCATGCTCACGATTTCATCTGAGCAAATCAAGAAAAGCCTTAGCAAGGGCACATAGAAGTATACTTCGTGATAAGGTGTAAAACTTACCTTGGCCCATGGGGGAAATCTCAGAAAATTCTTGTCTCGTAGGGAGGCTCTCCTCAATAGATGGATTAACAACAAAAGAAGAATTTAGCACTTAAGAATGCACAAAGATAAAGGCACAAGTAGCACAAGAGGAGGGACAATATATACCTTTCTCAGAAACCATCATGTCTTGGGAAGAGTCGTCATGGGATCAAGAGGAGTTACATTCCCCATTGCCTCGAACTAGGCTCTTTCCCTGAGTTATCTCTGTGTTAATCCCCTCCTCAATTGGAGGATCGGATGTTGCAATAGGAGCACTACCAACAAACTTGGTGCCAAGCTTGTTAATTTCACTAATAGTATTGTCCTGGGTCTTCTCAGTCTCAAGAGGGTTATTAGCTTTAAGCACTTATGTACCAACAAAACTACAAGATTCACCCTCGGCCGGGATCCCTTTGCCATTATCTTCCACCCCTTGATCATCTACCTCTGTAGTGGTAGCCAATGATGCACTCAGATTATCACTAATACTTCCTGATTCATCAGTCGACATGTTACTCTCCCCTGAACCATCAATCCATCGTGGGTCATCCTTTTCAGAGCTCTCATAATCTTTCAACTCCTTCATTTTGGACATGACCACATCTTGTAAGTTGTTGCTGGGGACTTGAAGACCTATGAATGCCTCAGAATCTTGAGAAGAATTCAGTTCATCAAAGTTCATGCCCAACACTAATTCAACTATATTTCATTGTTCCTCAAGGGAGATGACAAGGCAAGTCTTATCTGTTCATTCAGTTACTAAACTTTTCTCCCATGACGTTGGGACATCGTGTTCATCTATTGCGGTCCTCTTGGGGCAAGTTCTCTTGAGGTTTGACCTCTACATCTTAAGAGGTGTAGGTTCCACTGTACCCTCTACTAGGACTTAGTATAGAATAATCGTAAGATAAAAGCGTCCGAGATGGAAAAATAGTGAAATGAGAATTATAAAAGCTATACATGTATGACAAACATACCTCGACACGCTCTTCTAGGGGTGTTGTCAAGGGAGGATTCCATGGCTCTTGCTCAAGGAGCAAACTAGAGGATTCTCCAACCTCTAGAATGCTCAAAGAAGTCCTCTTTTAGGGAATGCATGAGGGCCTATCATTTTCAATGACACCATTTCCTTTAAACGGGACGTAAGGCTCCTGTCTTGTAGTCTCATGCGATGCGGCTATGGCCTATTGAATTCGGGCCACCGCCTCTTCTTCGTTGGTTGGATCATCACTAAAATGAGTACGCTAGTCAGTGGCAAGAGAGCATTCAACCGCAAAACAAAATACTTCATCTTCTCCTAAGCATTTCTCTACCATCCCATGTGCAAATTTGGATGTTACGAAGGGAAGACTCCTTCCCGTAGCCACCAACTCCTTCTTAATATTTTTTTATAAAACTGGGAGATGTCCTGGCTAGTGGGGATATAGCTTAAAGCTCACGTGTGATGCTAGTCACCTTTTGGAAGACATAGTCTAGGAAGTGACCTTCCAAGTCATACCCATTCATGGTGATGATGAGCTCATGCATAGTGCCCCCACGATGCCATAAAGCCTTAAGCTCCCTCCTGATTATGTTGCAAACACTGTATAGCTGTTGATGGGAGCCGCACTATTGAATACCCAACGGATCATGGGCTTCTGAGCACTCTGGATCTAATAGGGGCAGCACCTCAACCTGTTAGACTCTCTAGTTCAAGCCTTCCATCAGCAGAAGTGCGGGAAGGATGATTGAAAGGCTACACTAAGCCTTGTTCTTGCATCACTAGCAATATACTGGCCATATGTATTTGATCCTATAGGGTTTCATCCCCTGTCACAAACTCCCTAGCTGAAGGGATGTCACTATCTCGGGTAACTATATCTCAAGGCTCCTCAAAGGGGTAACCCCCAATGTCTTCAAAATCTTCCTTGCGAATGAGAGAGATCTGTTCAAGCTCCTTCGCTCTATCAAGGGATGGAATGCGCTGTGGTCCCTTTCCATGGGATTTACTTCTTGCTCCTTTCTTCCTCTTTGGTTTATTTGGCTCCTTTTCTCTTTTGATGGCTGAAGGGGACAATGGTACTGAACTAGTATCTTCTTGATGACCCCACAACTGCTTATTGGATCGTTTGGGCCATTGGATGGTCGATGTCTTCTTAGCCATTGTCTTATTCCGAGACTTGTCAGCCATTATTATGGTACTTTGACTGTCATAAAAAAATAACGCAGGAGTTATCCCCGTCTTCAATATATCTTATAACCAGAAAGAATGAGTTATACTACCACTTGGCATAATGATGGTCAAATTGGAGATTGTCTTTCTCGGTCATTTCTTCAAGGATGATCGCACGACTACCTATGCTTGACCTTAAAAAGTATAGGTACACCTCTTGAATCCTCTCCAAGCTAGTAGTCCTACCCACTGTCTTTACATGGGTAGGGAGAGAGAAGAGCCCTTGGAAACACAAAAATTGGCTAGCAAATTGGTGAGGGTTGTAGGCCTTAATATGAAAATGGTTGTCCCTCCTCCATGCTAACTTATCGCTCTGAAGAGAGCAAAAATATGCCTAAGCCTCCCCTGTTAATGGCCCGTCATCGACCAGGGTCTGCTTTCTAAACGAGTGATCTAAGATGAGGACAAGTTTCTGAGTAAAGCATAATAAAGCGACAGGCCATTGTACCATCTTCGCTGACTGATTCTTCAAAGTGTTGATATATGAAATAGTGCGAATATTCTTTTTTCCTCTTTGGTAAATGGAAGGGAAATAAAGCCCTAACCAGGCATAGGAATATTGAAGGGGAAAGTGCACTAGTTTTTCCCCAATCCGACCTTCCTAAAGATTCTATTCCGCGATGTCTCATAGGCCATTATATAGGCAACAAAGACTAGGAACCACTAGATTCATATAGATCCCATCAACTAAGTTTGTATCAATAGTAAATACTCTAAGGCGTATACGCTCACCCATGTTGCTAGGGAGAGCCCACCCACTTAGAAAGGCCACATAAACTCTGGCCAAGAACACAAGATCATCAAGGTCAATGTTGCGTTGAATGTTGTGTTTAGTCCACGGTAAAGGTTTACCCCCAACAGTCATACCTAAGGAACTCTAGAAAATGTGCCCAATCTAATTTCCATACGAGACATTTATGTCGTTAAACTCAAAGAATATCTAAAATAGCCTTCGACACTTGGTGGAGAGTGTCTCAAAGTGAGCATTGAAGGGAAAATACTCCTCCATCAGTCTCCTTTCAAGAGATAAATGGCTTATGCCAATGAATTCCCATAGTGAGATGCTTAGCTCACCATATTGACATAAAAAGGTGTTGGTGTTAGGGTTTAAAATCGCCTTTGCTACCATTACATGATGCTTGTTAAAGCTACCAGTAAAACCACACAATGCTTCTGCCAACTCGACAGCGTCTATTTTTATGCAGTAACGGTCAAGGCAATGTCTAATGAGAGCTTCCCATATACTCCCACCACTTGAAAAGGAAGAAGATCCCCTATAAATCCAACCTACCCACTTTTCTTCTCCCAAGTGGATCTTCTGAGTTAAACTTCTGAGATCACTAATGGTAGAATCTTTGAGAGTTTTCCCTTCTTTAATGGAAAGAAGTAAAGTCTCGTAGACTGAATTATCTTGATGAACACGATCATTTAAGTGACACTAACCCTTGCAAACAATTCTAATGTAATTGGGCAGGCTTGGTGCATGCTCAGTTACTAGGTCGACAAATTATGGATCAAAAAGACTCTAACTACAAGCTCATTCATGAGTCTGACGAATTAGGGAAAGAAAGCTTTTCACGACACTCGTAATCGTGCAAAATTTGTTTCTTGGGTGTCATTACTCTGCAAAGAAAAGAAACCACAATTAAATATGGATACAAGATAAAATACGCATATTACAAAATTTACGCAAATATAACTTGTGGTTTCACATTCCCGCATATTTCTGCAATGGCACAAATTTGGTAGTATAACACCTCAAAGTGGGTGAATAACCAAATGTTTAATTGTCATGCCCTGAAACTTAGATCATTTGACTCTAGCTTTTTGAGTGGACACCGTCACAAGTGCTAAACACCTGTTAAGCACAATATTTTTTCTTTTCTTTTTTCTCTATTTGATCTCATTCATATGCAGCAGAATATCAAACCATTCATATATCATTCAATTTAATTGTAGCATAATTTCTAACTTTTTCATCCATTTACCACATTATCACGGCGAAGTAAAAATCTTGTATAATCATCCACCAATTAATTAATAATCTAGAATTAACTGTCTCATTTCATCAATCACTTTATATGTCAAATCTCTAATCCAAATGA
>JAOXJP010033292.1:0-31072 GCA_025762735.1 Platanus orientalis | reverse complement strand
TATGTAGACAGCATCCTTATCATAGAGAAGATCGCCAAGACCAGACATGGGTGCATAGAAAAGTTTCTCCTTATCACGCAGTCCCTTCTTCTTGGCAGCAGATGGTAAGGGGCAAGGATCAGCTAAGCATGTCACACCGGCTAAATTGTAATCACCTACACCAGCAATATGCACCTGGTTCATTAACTATAAGTCAGTTCTTTTTTCTTTTTCTCTTTCTTTATCTTTTATAATAATAAATTGTATAATTTGAGATGAATGAAAAAATAGCGTATGTAGTGGTGCAACTGGTGCAACTCAGGCAGGTTGGGTCAAGTACCCATTCCTCTGCCCAAAACCAAACCAGGTTGCGTCAAGTACCCATTCCTCTACCCAAAAACAAACCAGGTTGGGTCAAGTACCCATTCCTCTACCCAAAAACAAACCAGGTTGAGTTGGGTAAGGTGAAGTTAGTCAGTTTAGGTTGAGTTAGACTTTCTTAAAATATCATATAAGCTAAAAATGCAAAGACAATTGATATTCACTCATAACCATGCAGGCAATAAGTTCTAGCACTTACTTTCATAGGCTTTAACTAAGCCATCAACAATTTGATTAGGATGAAATTTCATAGTAATTAGAGTTGCAAAACCTGTTTATGCATCTGAAATTTGAAATCATTGTATGTGTTTTAACTAGGAATTCAGATGGCATCTTGTTGGAATTCTAAGCTTGCTAACAACCCAGTCTTCAGTCAATGGTCAAACTGTTGACCTATTGACATGATTTTACATGCAGGTTGCCCAGCGGGGTACACCTTATGAATTAATCCAATATGGGTTATTAGTAAGGCTAGAAGTTTGATATTTCTCAGGGTTTTAGTAGGACTATATAATTCCCAGTGGATAATAGTTTTAGCAAGAGTAGGAGATAAGCAGACACTACAAGTACGAGATGTTGAAAATTCCCTTTCTTTTCTATTTTCAGTAGAGTTGCTGTTTTCTTTAGCACCACCATGTTGTCATACAGAGAGCTTTTTTTTGCTTTTATCTTTCTTTGTTTTTGATCTTTTACTCCTCATTTCGTCTCTTTAATCTGCTTTCTAGCACCTGCCTTGTTTGCTTACTTCAAATCTGTCCAAAACCCTAGCTGAGTGCAACCTGTCCAGCACCTGGTTGTTGCTTTATAACCACCTTCCTTGTCACAATAAAAAGTTCATAGATTGTTCACCAACGGCTTTCATCTCACCAACCATGGTTAAGGTGGTCTGCTCTGATCAGGTTTCAAAACCTGATAAGAGCAGACCACCTTTCCATGAGTACTTTAGTTCAGAAGCCGTTGTGCCATTTGGATTGCACAAGATAACGAATTCCATTGACGATATAATATTCCGAATACATTGTGCACAAAATAACAAAATGGTATGAGGTAAAGTTAAACGGCAAGAATATGTACAGTAAAGCACAACATTTCTAAAAAATAAATAAATTAGAACTTCTCAAAACAGAAATGAGCTACAGCATGCCACAAAAGAGAAGTGCATGCTCCCACACAAATTGACAGTGGTAATGCTCAAGCTTGCAATAAGAGAAAGTGCAACTGTGCAAGTGCCATGTAGAATTCACCTTGACTAGTAAAGTAGCCAGAGATGATCACTTCAACAAACAACAAAGAGGTGAGAATTCTTTGACTTAGTAACAGAAGATGGATAGAAGGTTTGACAGAAACTTGTTCCATAATTGCCATGGCAAAGAACTAAGAAAGATAATATTGTTTTAACTTAATATATTTTCTTCATCAAACTACACATACATATTTTTTTATTTTTTTTTATAAATAACTGAGATTTTATATAAAGGAGGAAGAAATACAATGGAGGAAAGAAAGATGCACGAAGGAAAACAAAAAACAAGCAGAGAAAAAAAGGGGTGGGGGTGGGAGGGAATGAGCCCTACCTATATAAAACACTAAGACAAAGACACATCCATGATGCTACCCTAAAATGAAAACTCCTTATGGACACCCCTCTTAGCCAAACCATCTGCCATCGAATTAACCTCGATTTGAATCCATGTGAACAAAATGTTCAGGGACGAAAAAAGGAAGGACACTGATGCAGGAGCAAATTGCGTGAAGAAAAAGAAGTTAAGAAGACCATGGATAGTCCCCAAGAAGTGTCCTAGTAGTTAAGAGTGGTTAGGGACGTTTTTTTAATTGTAATAAGGCCAATGCCATGGTATGAATGAAAGCTTGAGTGAGGAGGAGAAAAGGAGGAAGGCGGAAGCAGAGTCTGAGTACAACAGGATCTTGAGAATGGAAGAAATCTCCTGGCGTCAGAAGTCTAGGGCTACATGGCTTAAGGAGGGTGATAGGAACACAAAGTTTTTAATAAAGTTGCAAGTTAGAGAAGGTCTACCAATCAGATATCCAGATTGTGGGAAGAAGGCGAGTGGATTCTTGACCAAGGAAGGATTTAGAAAGGTTATTGAGAATTATTATTCCAACTTGTACTCGGATCCGATGCCTTGTCGGCCGCAGTTGAATTGGGGTGGAGTTTGATAGAATCAATGAAACTCAACGGGATTGGTTGGAAAGGCCGTTCTCGGAGGAGAAAATCCAATGTGCTCTCAATAGTACGGAGGATGATAAGGCTCCGGGTCCAGACGGTTTTCCCCTGGCGTTCTTTAAGGTGTGTTGGGAGGTGGGTGGGTAAGGAGGTCCTTGAGTTATTTCATGCTTTCCATTCCCAGGACCAATGGTGCAAATCTTTGAGTGCAACATTTATCTCTCTGATTCCAAAGAAGAAAGGGGTTATATGCATCAAAGACTTTCGGCCTATTAGTTTGATGAGTTACTTGTATAAGTTGTTAGCCAAGACTTTAGCCATTCGACTGAGTCAACTCTGAAGGTTGTTATATCGGCATCTCATAATGCTTTTGTGCCCGACAGACAGATCACGGACTGCTCTCTTGTGGTGAATGAATGCATTGATGCTATGAGAAGGGCGGAGTGGGACGATATTATTTGCAAAATTGACATGGTTAAAGCATACGATCATGTTAATTGGGGCCACCTTAACTGGGTCCTAGAGGATGGGTTATGGTTCCAAGTGGACGAATTTGATCAAGATTCGTGTCTTTTTCCCCTCCTTTTCAGTGTTGGTAAACGGAATCCCCAAAGGATTTTTTAAAAGCAATCAGGGTCTTAAGCAAGGCAATCCCCTTTCTCCGTATTTGTTTATCATTGTGGCTGAGTTGCTGGGGCGGATGACTATGAAGGTGAGTTTGGTGAGGCTTTTTAAAGCTTTCTCCTTACCTAATGAAGGGTCGTCTGTTCCCCTTATCCAGTATGTTGATGACTCTTTGTTTTTATTGAAAGCAGAGCCGGAAGGGATTCGTAACTTAAGGGCCATTCTTCTGATCATGGAAGCAACTTCGGGTCTCAAAGTGAATTGGGCTAAGTCGTCCATCAGTCCGGTTGGTGCTTGTCCAACTCTTGGGGAGATTGCTGCTATTTTGGGGTGTGTGGTTTCTCCTCTCGCAATCTTTTATCTTGGGCTGCCTTTAGGAACGCGATCGTCTTCTAAAGAGTTGTGGAATCCCATGATTGAAAAGGTGGGAAACAAATTGGCCAGCTAGAAAGGGCATCATCTCTCTAAGGGAGGCAAAGTGGTCTTGGTGAAGAGTGTTTTGTCTAGCATTCCGGCTTACTTCCTCTCGGTTTTCAAGGTTCCTTGCTTGATCATTAACCAGATTGAGCGGTTGCGGAGGGACTTCTTATGGGGGTCCTCGGCTAAGACTAAGAAAACTCATTGGGTCAGTTGGAAGGAGGTTTGCACTCCGGTGTCTCAAGGGGGGTTGGGATTCCGATCGCTGAAGGTGACCAATAGGGCGCTTCTCAACAAATGGTTTTAAAGGTTTAGGGCTCAGCATGGGGAGATTTGGAGGCGGGTGGTAGTCGCCAGATTCGGGGAGGACAGGTTTGGGTGGGCTACAAGATGTCCAAGGGGCCCAGTGGGGTGCAGGGTCTGGAAAGGAATTAGCAAAGGATGGGAGTCGTTCTCCAATTATATCAGATTTCGTGTCAATAACAGGGAGAGGGTGCGTTTTTGGCAGGATCCGTGGTGTGGGTCTAATCCACTTTGTAGTCATTTTCCTGCTTGTTATAATGTGGCGGAAGACAAGTGAGGGTCGGTGAAGGATCATATGGTCAGAACCAGGGTGATGCATTCTTGGAACATTAAGCCTCGTCAAAATCTTAATGATTGGGAGATAAGCAAGATGGGCAAGCTTGTTGATACTCTGGAGAGGGTTGAATTGGGAGATGCGGAGAGCCATGATGAGATGATTGGGAGTCTGAACGAGAATAATGGGTTCTCTATTACTTCTATGTACGGGGCCTTATGTCCTCCTGACAGAGGGCCGAACCCGGGCATTTGTGTTTGGAATGCGAAGATCCCTTTGAAGGTCTCGTTCTTCATGTGGGAACTATGGTGGAATCGAGTGCTGACGATCGACAACTTGAGAGCTAGGGGAGTGATAATCTCAAACCGGTGTTGTTTATGTGGAGCGGATGAGGAATCCCCAGACCACTTGTTCCTTTTTTGCTCATGGGTTACACAAATTTGGGCTTTCTTTCTTGGTTGATTCGGTGTTTGGTGGGCCATTCCGAGTTCTATGCGGAGTCTTTTGGAGTGTTGGCATGGTCAACTTCTAGGTGGGAGTAGCGAGAGGGCGAAATCATTGTGGCTAATGATTCTTTGTTGGAGTATTTGGGATGAAAGGAATGGAAGATCTTTTGAAAATAGGACCAAACAGCGTCGCTGCATTATCGATGCCATCTTATCCTTGTCCTTTGATTGGATGTTTGTTGATTCTCCTTTGGACCGACCATCTTATAGCGCATAGATGTTCGATTGGAACTCTATTATCTGACGAGATAGTCGCTAGTATTGCTTTCTTTTGTCCTTTTGTTGCTGGCCTGCATGCCTTATGCGGCTGTGTAGTTCCTTTGCTCTTTTTTATTTTTAATATACCTTATCTTTTTCAAAAAAAAAATCTCATCACTTACTTTTAGCCCAACTAAGGTCAAAACTTGTCTTTTGGGCTTGATTTTGGTGTCATTAGAGAGGTTATTCGGTTACCTTTCTAACGAGGCCAAGATTTCACAAATCCAATGAGTTACAACCAAAATATGAATAGGATATCAATAAGTGACGAAAATGGAGTTAAGAAGTCTTAGAGTCAACATGTGGAGCCCAACATGCATGGTGGACAAGCTACATGAATTGGCAATCTTAGGAGTTTTCTAAGTTTCCTTGTGGAGCCCAATACCTTGGTTAACAAGCCAAGAGTTATGAAAACTCAAGATTCTTTTAAATCTTGACTTTTGTTTTTAGGAAGACTATTTAAATTAGAGTCCTAGAATCTATGGATCTTTTAGATTTAGGATTTTATTTTATTACGTGTAAGCCTATTTAAAGGCTCTCAACGTGTGAATAATACAATCAATGAAGAATGTTTGAAAATTGAAGTGAACACGTGGTGTTTGTGTGGGCCGCAACCCAGGTTCTCCTTTCTCCCTTGGGTTGAGTCGTGGACTTCCCTCTTTTCTATCTCTCATATCCACAAGTGAGGTATGGAATTCACTCTTTTCTCTCCTCCTCTTCTTCTCCCTTCTTTATTCTATCTTCATCATTATCTCTTCTTTTTATTTCCCCTTTGCTGTTTTTATGATTCAGACCCAAATCATCCCCAAAAAGTTGTGTGTGTGTTAACCCCTCCCAAACCCAAAACAGCAACCTTGCATATAAAAGTTCACACACCAAAACATGACCGAATCGGTTGAAATTTGGAAGAGTGGTGCAACTTGAACTCAAGAATCACCCTGTCAAAGGGCATAATTTTATGATGCACGATTAGAGGTATTTTGGTCATTTCACACCATTGCCCAGATTTTCCAGAATTTTAATTTTGGCCTTCTTTCTTCCTTCAACTTGTGGTTCCCCTACAAAGCCACCATGGACTCTTTTTGCCATCTTTCAGCCAGCCTATCACATTCACTGAGAAATAATGTTATGTTATTAAAAGGATCCCTGGTGAGTAGCTAACAGAAAAAATTATCCTAAGAACCACATTTTAGTTCCTTCAAGTCCATTTGCCCCCTAAGCATTTTATGAAATAAATCTAATGTTTGTTGCAGCCATAAAGATAATAATAAATCAAAAAGGTGTACAGAACGCCAAAAGATACAGTCGTAGAATACCATTGAACTCCTCATTCCAAAGTAATCCCATAGTATTTGTATGGCTTCTTTTGGTTATGATTGGGAGGCCATTCTTGAAGAAGGTTCTTCAGAACCCATTCTCAAGCTGTAAGCAGCAGAAACTTACAAAGCTGGGTCAAAGTAAAATTTAACCAGGTGTTCATTCTGGAATCAAGGCCTGGCAAGAATTGGTGAAACAATTCAGATTGAATGAAGTGGAAGCATTGTCTCTATTTGGATCTCTATTTTTTTTTCTAGATACTTTTGGATTCATGCATTGTGATGGAAGGTGATTTGTCAAGTGATATGACATAGGCCTCTTGCAAAGCTCTAAGGCCTTGGAGACTTGCAAATGCATTAAACCATATTAATAATGTTGACATTGCCGAGAAATCTATGTATTTTATACAGCTATACTCTTCACAGATTTGATGGTAGTGCTAATAGGCTTCTTTTTTTGCACCCTCATTTCTTCAGTAAGCAATGAGTAGTATTTGTCAGGCCAATGGGTGAAGACGAGATTCGATCCCAGATCCTGGGTATCAAAACACACCAAGTTTTCCAGTGAAGAACGCTAAAAGAGAAGTGTATTCAATGTGATGATTCTCCACAAGACCCTTCATTTCTCTTTAATAGAAACATTTTCTACATATAACCAAAAAAAAAACTAAAGAGGCTCAAGATGATGTACCTTAGTCCCCGGCTTCATATTACAGCCTCGCAAATAGCCATATAATGTTATGTTTCTGTCACATTTCGGGTTCATGTGCACTCTTTCTGGAGGAGTAACATCTTCAAAACGATCTACCAATACATAAGGATGAGAAGCTCTCCAAGACAAAGGATGAAATTTCATCACCGAAATGAATCTCGCAAGATTGTGAATTTCACGTTTTGGGTATCTGCTCATTTGGTAAAGTATAATAAACCATTAGTTAGAAGCATCACTTGAATTTCCTCCTTGCAGGAAATGATCAAGAAAGCATCATCTGTGCATAATATCCATTCTCATACAAAATTAAGGATACAATACAGTCCGCAAATGAAGGGCATCAAAGAACTCACTTCCCATGTATAAGGCCAGATAAATAGAACAGCTTAGCTCCATCGTATATTTCAGTCCAGAAACGATGCTTTAGACGTTGCTTGGTTTTTCTCAGTTTCTTCACATCCCTGAACTTATCAAGATGTGTAAGGACTCCCATAACCTTTGGGAACCCATGGACTTGCAAAATATTAAGAAACTCAAAAGTTTCCTGCACAAGCAGCAAACCTTTTTATTATCGACAATGTCTGCAGATGAATAAACACTGGCAGTAAATAAATTGTTTTTTCCTATCTATTTATTTTTTTTAAATGTTCTCCGTTGGACAAAGGATAAACAAATAAATCTTTCTTTGACATGGAGTCACAAAATAATAATTACAGCAGAAGGACTATTAGAATCAGCATTTTAATGTTACTAGAAAAAAATGAAATGTAACGTTGATTTTGAACATGAATCCATATAAATTTAGGTTCAACTAAGTAAATGCCACTGGAATGAACTTGATGGGGACAACCAACACTTCTAGTTGAAAAACATTTGATACATGGCCATCCAGTAAGTGGACAATGTTCATCAAACTTGTAAGACATAACCTCAATGCCAGAAAGAAAGTATCCAACAAAGGAATTGCATGCATACTGTTGCATCATATTACTTAAAGGCTAAAGCAAATACCTACTAACTATTGAATAGTCACAGAAAAATTAAGTTTAGTGAGGGGGTAAAAATAGGGAAAGTTTGGAAAGGGTATATAATAACAAATTCATAAGAAACTTCAGCATTTTCTTTCAAACTTTTGCAAGTCTTAGCAATAAAATCTATACAAAATTCTTTTGTGAGAATTACCATTTCAAACCCATAACTTCCATCAACCAGTAGTAGCGCAAGATCAGCAAACTTTGCCGCATCAATCATGCTATTAACATCATTTGGGCACTCAACAATCTGTAGCCGCCTTTGCTTACCTAATTTAAAAAGTCAAGCTCATAATTAATGTACAACCGCTTTGAAACTAAATGCAGATTTCCAGAAACTAATAAGTGATGAAAAAAACTTTTCAAGTTCATTACTTTACAATAGAGGCAAGCAATAAACCTGATACAATGGTAATTGGGCCTCGAACATCAGTTAAGTTATGCTTAGTGTAATGCTTTATAAGGGATTTTATTAAAGTAGACTTCCCAACCTGCAATGAAACATGAACAAACTCTTAAGGGCACATTTCACCCATGTTTCAAACCAACCTAAAATCAAGCTATTGAATTTCTGCCAGCTACTACTTGTTACGAGTATTAGCCAACATCAAATAACGCCTACCTTGGGAGGCCCATGTACTACAACAACAAATGGAGCTGGTTCTCCAGTCGAACGATCAATAGTTGGGACATGAAGCCTGCGCTGCTCTTTCTCTGTAGCACGCGCTTGCAACCGCTTCGCCTTCGCCGATGAATTAAACGCAAACGCCTAGAACAAAGGAAATAATCATATGTGAACTGTGAAGCCGCATTGACAATAAACAATGTTGCGACCATGAATCCTTTCAACAACAATAACAAAGAAAAAACCCAATAATTCAAACTAAGTTACATGAATTTTCCAACCCATAAATGATTGGATAAGCACTGACCTTAGGGTTTTGCTTCTTCTCTTCGGAAGGGTTTCCTTTCTTCTTGTCAGATTTATTTTTCTTGGAAGAGGGACCCGATTGACGAGACCGGTGAGCCTTGTGAGACTGGTCTTGATTACCAGCAATAACTACCATTCTCGCTTTTTCTCCTATCTCATGAAATCGTCTGAAACCAAAAAAAATAAAAATACACACGAGCAAAGCTGTAAGCAGAAAAGAAACTCGAAACTGAGATTTTCCGGTGAGAATTAAAACTGAAGATTGTCCGGTGAGAGGAAAAGAGCAAGCAACCGTTGTAACTCTTAGGGTTTTGGGTCTTCTCTCGTTGAGAGAAGATTAGGGTTTTGGCTCGAACCGAGGGGTATACGGAAACAAGAACCAAAAAAATAATGAAGCAAATGTTCTGTGATAAAAATGCCTCTATATTGTATATGGTGAATTATAAACAGACATGTGTTTTTTTGGGGGGTAAAAGGGTCTAAAAAAGTTTTTAGTTGAAAAAGTAGGTGGTCAGTAAAAGACATCTAATTCAAAAACACATCATCTGTCAATCAATGCACGATAATAGAGGTCTGTCTCAAAACAGACAATCATAAACAGTGAAAATTTTGTTATTAAAAAATATTTTTTAAAAAAAATGTTAGTTCATAAAGCTTTTTATATACAAAGAAGGCCACTTCTGCCCAGTAAACTCTAAACGGAGCGAATTCAAAACGAATAGAGACACATTCGCATTCGATTCGTTTAAAAGTTAAAGGGCTGGGATTAGGTACGGAAATCAGCTTTCCTGATGTATTAGAATGACATTAGGGAGCTGACACATCAGTGCCAAAAAGTGATTTTCACTTCTTTCTTGGGGGGTGCTTATCACTTTTCAATGCTGATGTGGCCACCCCTTGATACTATTCTAATACATCAGGAAATGCTGATTTATGTGCCTAATCTTTTCCGACTTTTAAAATATCTTACCCATATTTTGAAACTTAATTCGTAATCGTGTTCACTTACTTGATAAAGAGGAATACCTGTCGGTGTGGTCATCGCCAGTTGCATTGTAAAAAGTCCGTCAGCACTACCCACCCGACAACCGCCTTCTTTCTCTGGATCTCCCTCTTTACCTTTATCACGATTGTCTCCTCCCCAACGAAGTTTGTAGAGTTTTATTTGGTTATAATGTTTGTATTATTGTTATTGAAGAAGTCCGAATCCAGTTACTTGGGCGCTACCAGATGAGTGCAAGGCTTCTTTGACAATCTAATGAATCTGCCGAGAAAGAAACAAATTTAGGGGTGTGTCAACCAAGTGTTGGCTAGTTGCCCTCCGACAATCAATTCAGATATAGAGAAGAACATAGGGAGGAGTTTTCGTCCATAATTTGTCCTCACCTTTCTTTGGTGTGATCCTTCTTTTATAGCCTTCGGCCTCTTTATTGTTTATAGGTTTTTAGCCAATCGCCTCCCATTCGAGTGGCATTCCTGGGTGAAGTCACAAGAGCCTAATTTGCCTAAGGCAATTGGATTGCGTTGGTGACTTTATCTCAGGGATGATGTCGCAACAAGGACATCTGCCAAGCCAAAATACATAACCAGAAACTCATAGTGTCTATTTCTAGTGTGAAAAACATTCTTTGATATGTCTTCCTTCTTGATTCAGAGTTGAGGATAACCTAATCTAAGGTTGATATTGGAAAAAACCTTGGCATCTTGCAATTGATCAAATAAGTCATCAATCATCGGCAATGGGTATTTGTTCTTCACAATCAATTGATTCAACTGTCGATAGTCGATGTACAATCTCATCGAACCATATTTCTTCTTCATGAAGAGTACCAATGCACCCTAAGGTGATACACTTAGCTAAATAAAAGCCCTTATCAAGCAACTCTTAAAGTTGCATCTTCAATTCCTTCAATTTGGTTGGTGCCATATGATAGGGGGCCGTAGATAAGGGCATGAGACTAAATCAATGGCAAACTTAATCTCTTAATCTGGAAGCAAGCCAAAGAGATCTTTTGGAAATACATCAACAATATCCCTAACAAATGTGATGCCATCAACCTTCATTTCTTCGATTCGGCTATCAATTACATAAGCCAAATAGCCTTGACAACCTCTATGAAGAAGTCTATCAGCCTAAATAGTGGAGATCACACTCAAAAATGAGTCGTGCATCACTCATTGGAAAGAGAATTTAGGCTGACCAGGTAGATGGAATATGACCTCATTCAAGTAACAATGGATAGTGGCATGTGTGCTACCAACTAGTTCATCCCTAAAATAATATTGAAGTCATTCATATCAAGTAAAATCAAATCCTCAAACAACTCTATATCCCCGATCCTAAATATACATGACCTACATAACAAGTTTGCTAGCATGGTCTTCCTTGTGGTGTGGAGATGGTCAAAACAAAATATAATAATTCGGGTAAAGAATTGGCATATCTCATATAATGACAAACGATAAAGGAATGGGTGGATTATGGGTTAATCAAGATCCGTGCATTATGACCAAATAAGAAAAGTGTACCTTTAACCATAGATGGGGACGCCTTAACATTCTGCTTAGTGATGGCGTAAACATGCCCTGAAACTCTGGCCTTTTGCTTCAACTACTCAGGTTTAACTGTCTGGTTCCTCATCCACTCTAAAATAAAATACTGGCAGAAGGCATGAAGGAACACGTCCGATGTGGGAAGTTCCATAGCATCATAAGTGAGGGTGTCCTAGGTGGCCTTCCACTAATGATCTGCCTCACCCTTCAGCACAAAGGTGGTGAGTGATACTCTTTACTTTGAGGAACACTCCATGATGGCAAATATCTTCTCGATCCGCACAATCCAAATCTCGGCTTCCATGGGGTTAAAAGTCCACATAAACTCAGGTAGTCCCATACGGAGAAACCACTCATAAATGTCACTGTCCTATCTAGTCGGCCTCTCTCAGGGCTACTCCCCGCATGTCACCTTCTCTTTGACCACATTGACCACCTCCTTAATCTCACCAATGACTTCAACCAAAATATCACCCACCAACTGTGTAGTGATGGAAGACTTTGATTGAGTGCCTCTTCTAGATGCCATCTCTAACTCCTAAAACTCATCTCGTGTTGATTCTCTAGTGTCTTTTAGGGCATGGCCTCCTCGATGTGTGGGATCTTTCATTCTAAGAGTGTGCTTGGTTAGATTTGTAACGTCTATTTCCCGAGGTTCGGGTGATTCGAGATTCCTCGGCTCAGCTACTTTGGGGTCAACCAAGGCTTAGCCCAAACGTGGTTTCGGGTTAGTCCTGATTATTCGCTCAAACTTGGCTTTGGGTCAGTCCCAATTGTTATTTGGTTCTCGTCCCATCAAATGCCCCCAATTCCTGAAGTTGCTTTCTTCCGAGACCGATGGAATTTGAATAGCTTTGTATTCTCAACCGTCATTTTTTTACAGTTGTCATTTGAATTTTGGTGGTTGCCACCCTTTCTGGGAATTGGGACGGATGCTTGGGAGGTCGTGATGTATGTTACGACTCTTGGGAATTTTTGTCGTCATAATGAGCGCTCTGCCAACGGTTGGCATTAATGGGGCGTCACTTCAATTGCCCCTTCGGCATGCGCAATAACACGTGGAGGGCCTGGATTTCGTCAAGCGGATCAATGAGACATCGCTTCAGCTACCTATCCGATGCGCATGATGACACCTGGAGGACCTGAATTTCATAAGTGGATCAGACGGCTAAGGTTACCCCCCATGTCCCTATAAATAGTCTAGGGTCCTCAAGCTTCTCCCCCATTTGCGCTTGCTTTCTACTTTGACATTCTTCGTCTTTAACTACTCCGATGGTGTTGCTGCATTTTCCGACAGCCATTTCCAGAGTCGTGCTTACTTCTCCGGCTAAAATTCTAGTACGTTTTCCCTTATTCTCCTCCTTTCTTTAGTATTTTCAGCTCTTTCTAGGGTAATTAAGGTATTTTTCCTTTTTATGTTTGCCCCCTTATTTTTTCCTTTTCTTTGGTTCATCCTGGACGGCACTAGAATTCCCTTTGGTTTCCATTTAGTCTAGCTTTGTGGCTTCCTTCGAACCCAAAAGTGTCTCCTTGACCTAGGCTTGGTTGGTGGCGATCTTTCGTTTCTAGCATTCATCTTTATTGAACTTCTATCGCTCTTATGCCCTTCTATAGAGGTCATTTTTCCTCTCAGTCAAATGAACTTTTCGTCAAATTCCTTGTCCTTCAACTTTGATGACACTCTGTCTTTAAGTTTGGAGCGTCCCGAGTAAGTGGTTGTTCATCTCGATAACCCTGGACAGGCCTTAGACACTTCCCGAGATCCCCTCCATGTTTCACCATTGTCCAACGTTTTATCTTCTTCCCTCTGTGCCACCGACTTTGAGAAGCTTAGGAGGTTGTATAGTGTTCTCAAGGACATCGTCCTACGCTCCCCCGAGGCAACCGATTGGGCTTGCCATCCCCTCGTCGAGGAGATTTGTCTGTATGAGTAGGCTCTAATGGGTGGCCTTCAATTCCCAGTCACCCTCTTCTTCAGGATTTGCTCCTCTGTGTCATGCTTGACCCTGCCCAGTTAATGCCCAATTCGTAGATGTTCGTGATCAGTTGCATGGTCCTTTGGGTGACTTGCAGCGACAGGCATGATCTCATCTATGTCTTTGAGTTTATTTTCTACTATCAGCTAGTCGAGAAGGAGCTAGGTTGGTGGTACTTCACCGCCCAGGATAGTTTTAGGAACCTAGTCGTCGGTCTTCCAACCTCCCATAAGGGGTGGAAAAGTATATTTTTCTTCGTCTCAGGCAATGACTGTGAAGCTTATGCTTAGGATAGAGAAATTGAGAAGCTGGTTCACTTCAACTGAGTGTGGGGCACTCCCGACTCTTCTAGTGACTATTTTTGTGTTGTAATGTTAGTTTACGTTTTCCTTTCATTCCTCCTTTTGCTTCTCACCTTATGTTTTTTGTGTCCCGCCTCAGTTGTTGTTAAACCTTATCTCAGCGTCATATTTTAATTGTGTACTTAGGGCAATTTCGTACCTAATGCATGATTTCTCGGCCCTTATCACTTCCAAGGCTCTTTCTCACCTCCCCTTTCAGCCTTGGTTCGTTGAAGACGTGATCTCGGAGGGTCCAAGTAGTCCTCCTGTGGTTGAGCTTATAGGAGGGACCACCAGGGGTAGTTTCTTATTTTCTCCCTCTTCTTTTTAACATCTTGCTTCTACTGTTTGTGTTTTATAGTCATATCAAAGGCTGATGTGAAGATCATCCTGAAAAAAGCTAGGGAGGCCCACCAAGGAGGCACGGGCCCCCAAGGGGCTTCACTGGCCAGGGAAGGCCCAACCACAACTGAGGGTTCAATGCCTAGTGGCTCGCCTGTTCCAGGCCTGAAGCGTCGGAAGGTTCTGACCTAGGATTCGGGGAGCCGAGAGGGTGCGACATTTCATTGCCCCATTACCTCAAAGGGTGGTCAGGCCCCTTCAAGCGCTCCTATCGATGTGCCAGCTGTGTCTTTTACCCATGGTCTAGCGAGGGTCGAGCCTACCGAGGGCTCATCTGCTCCTCCAACCGAAGGTTCTATCCCCCAGACTGACAAGGGGAAAAGTCCAATCAAGGACACCTTCGTGAGCAACCCCGACTATACCTTCAGAAAGATGATGGGGGTTGTTACGAAGGGTAACCTTGATGTTTTTCTGAAGTTCTCCTCAAGCGCCATCTATCAACGGGTGGTGCTTGACCTTACTGAGGTAACTCTATTTTTTAGTTGAGTTATTCAATTTTACCTTTGTTTCCTCTAACATTTTGTAGATGACATCTCTAGTGATGGTGGACATGCAATTTCATAAGGCTGCGAAGAACAGCGTTCGCTCGCAAAAGAAGAATAAGTTAGCTGACTTGAAGGCTGAGAACTCGGCCTTTCAGGCCCATCTAGCTGACTCCATCAAAAGGGAGACAAATCTTCGTGTTAACCTCGAGTTGGTTCAATCCGAGAGGGTCAACTTGGTCGCTAAGCTTCAGGTGACTGAGGATGAGAAGGTAGCCTTAGCGGTTGAGGCTAAAGGGAGGGCTGCTCGAGTGAAGGAGGTTACCGCTCAAGAAAAGGTCGAAACCGAGGCAGCTCTAGCCATGTGTTTGCAGCAAGAGAGGGAGGCTGCCTGGGCGGACATCCAAGATTTTACTAAGTATGCGATAGAAGTCTTAGATTATTACAAAGATGGCTTTGAAGCTTTCTGCTGTCTGGCCATTCGGGCATACCCAGAGATTGATTTTTCCTGATTTATTTTTCATGATGATTCTAGCTCCCCTATAGTGCTTAAGGTCGAGGAGGAAGGAGTCGAGGACCAGGCTACCTCCTGAAGGCCTTCTTTTTTTATGGGTTAGCTTATATGCACCCTATGTAAAAAAATTCTTATTAATGAAAGCAAATTCCTTCCTTGTCATAGCGTTTTGCCTTAAAGTATCTTATATATACTTCAAGAGTGGTTTCCTGGTATTCCTTGTACATGTTGTGATAACCTGTTCTGTTCTCGACTCCTCCGCGTAACCCCTAGTTTTGGTTAGGTTTCCTTAGTATTTTTTTTTACAGTCGATGACCCTTGGCCATGTGGGGCCTGTAGAATGTCTTAGCATATTTCTCGAATCATTAGGTGACCCTCGGCCACATGGGGTCTGTAGAATACCTTAGAAGATTTTAGGCCACATAGGGCTTGTAGAATACCTTTAGTAGATGTCTCGGGTCATCAAGTGACCATTGATCACACGGGGCCTGTAGAATGCCTTAGTAGATTTCTGAGGTCATCAAATGACCCTCGACTATATGGGGTCTGTAGAATACCTTAGAAGATTTCTCGACCACATGGGGCCTGTAGAATGCCTTCGGGTCATTAAGTAACATTCAGCCACATAGGGCCTGTAGGTACCTTTAGTAGATGTTTTGGGTCATCAAATGACCATCGGCCACATGGGGCTTGTAGAATGCCTTCGGGTCATTAAGTGACCTTCAACCACATGGGGCATGTAGGATACCTTTAGTAAATGTCTTAGGTCATCAAGTGACCCTCGACCACATGGGGCCTATAGAATGCCTTTAGGTCATCAAGTGACCTTCAGCCACATGGGGCATATAGGATACCTTTAGTAAATGTCTTAGGTCATCAAGTTTCTTTATTGAATGATATAGAATTACAATCTCTCTAAGGATAGTATTTCCTCAAGTGTTTTTCATTTAATGGTTGAGGTAGTCGCTTACCTTCCAAGTCCTCCAGGTGATAAGACCTAGGCATGTTGAATTTTACCACTTGATATGGCCCTTCCCAGTTTGGGCCTAGTTTTCCCTCTGTGGGGTTTTTGGTGGCAGGTATGACTTCCCTTAGGACCAGGTCCCCAACCTTGAATCTCCTCTCATGGACTTTCTTGTTGTATTATCGTGCCATGGTGTTCCGGTAAGCCACCATTCAGGAAACAACCTCTTGCCTTCTTTCTTCTAGTAGGTCTAGATTCAGGCAAAGATTCTCTTCGTTCCGCTCGAGATTTGCTCAGGTGACTTAGTAGCTAGGCATACTTAACTCTATCGAGGTTACTGCTTTTGACCTAAATGCTAGTAGGAAATGAGTCTCACCTGTAGGGGTCCTGACTGTGGTCCTGTAGGCCCATAAGGTTTTTGGTAGCTCCTCTGGCTAATTCCCTTTGTGTGTTTACATCTGTGTTTTTATTGTATTCAGGAGGGTTCGGTTAGTGGTTAGTGACCTCCACTTGTCTGTTGGTTTGGGGATGCCTCGGAGAGGAGAAGTGGTTCTTAATCCTGAGGTTTGAGAAAAACTTCTGAACTGAAGGTTGTCGAATTGTTTCCCTTTGTCAGAGATCAAGACCTACGGGACAATAAAACGACAAACTAAAGCTATCCATATGAAGTTACGGACATTACTCTTGGTAATCTTGGCCACGAGCTCTGCCTCGGCCCACTTGGTGAAGTAGTCGATTGCTACGATGATGAATTTAACCTGTCTTTTTCCCTTGGGGAGGGGGCTGACTATGTCTATCCCCCATTGTGCAAAATGGCCAAGGGTTGGGGATTGGTGTAAGTTCCTCTGTGGACTGTTTAGGTTTATTGGCGAACCTTTGGCATTGGTCACATCCTTGTGCAGAATGAGCAGCATCGGCTCACATCGTTGGCCAATAGTAGCCCGTCTGGATGAGGCAGTGTGACATAGATCTGCCCCCAGAATGGCTACCACATACTCTTTCGTGGATCTCTCTCATACCAAAGTTTGACTTGGTTGGGGTTAGACATCGAAGGTAGGCAAGGTGAGGCTCCTCTTATACATGGTCCCATCCAACAAGGTGTACCGAGAAGCTTATAGTTTAATATTCCTTGCTTCTATTCAATTATAGGGGAGCTTTCCCTCTTCTAGGAATGTCCTGATTGGGTTTATCCAGGTGGGTCCTCCTTCAACGATCCCAATCGATACCATTTTTACGAATAAAATACTCATTGTTGGTAAATGCTCAATCATCACATCCTCGTCATCCTCAAGGGCCAAGGCTAGTCGGATCAACCAGTCAACTCGATCATTATGCCCGCGAGCAACGTGTTCGATAATTAACACCTCGAAAGTGCTTGCCAGTATTCATATTATCCACAAGTACTTCACCATTCGATCCTCTCTTACCTCATACTCGCCCATAACCTAGTTTACTATTAGCTTAGAATCGCTTCTCACCCTTATGTGTTTGGCCTCGAGTTTATGAGCTATTTACCAGTGCTACGTATTTTGCCTTGTTGTTAGTTGCCATGAATTTAAATCTAATGGTGTACTCTAGTTTCTCTCCTCCTAGGGTTGTTATTATGATTATGGTTCTGTTGGCCTGGTTTATAGTTGATCTATCGACATTTAACACCAAGTCATCCCCATTTGAGGAAGTAAACTCTCCAAGCATTTCCATGTATAAGGAGGGAGTTAGCTCTGCAAAAAAATCAGCTACCGCTTGTCCCTTTTTTGCTCACCTCGGCCTGTATTAAATGTCAAATTCTCCAAGTTCAACAGACCACTTGACCAATCTACCCGATGTATTGGTTGTTGCAGTAAAAATTTCAAGGGTAGATCTGTGAGGACAGTGACGCCGTGGGCTTGGAAGTACGAGCATAACTTTCATGCTGTGGTCACTACGACGAAGGCAACCTTCTGAACCTTCAGGTAATTCCTCTCAACCCTCGTTAGGGCCCGACTCATATAGCACACGGGCCTCTTCTTTGATTAGTACCGAACTCACGACAGAATCCAAGACAACCACATACATGAGTAGGGGGTCTTTAGGTTCAATTCTACGTAGCAGTGGCAGACTCGCAAGGTGTTCCTTAAGCTTTTGAAACGCCTCTTCGCAGTCTTCTATCCATTCGAATGATTTTCAAAATAGGTAGAAGAAGGTCCTTCCCACTAGCCTTTGAACTTTCTTCGTGTTCCAAGGCAATGTCTTCCACCTTTTTAAGGTTTACCTCAACCCCCCTTTGTGAGACTATAAAACCCAAGAATTTTTCTGTCGATACTTTAAAGATGCATTTCACAAGATTCAGCCTCATCTTGTAATTCTTTAGTGTGTTGAAGGTTTCTTTGAGGTCCCCGGATTGAAGGTCTGTCCTCAAGCTTTTCACTAGCATGTTATCCACGTATACTTTCATGTTCCTCCTGATTTGGTCTTTGAACATTATGCTGACCAGCCTTTGATAAGTGGCTCTGACATTTTTTAGTTCGAAGGGCATGACACGGTAGCAATACAACCCCCGATTAGCAATGAAGGACGTATTTTCTTGGTTTGGCCCATACATCCAAATCTGGTTGTAACCCGAGAAAGCGTCCATGAAGCTAAGCGACTTGTGTCCGACAGTCGAGTCGACCAAGGTGTTTATTCTTGGTAAGGGGAAACTGTCCTTCTGGCAGACCTTATTCAAGTCCATGAAGTCCACGCATACTCTCTACTTTTCATTAGCTTTCTTAGCCAATACCATGTTGGACAACCATTCTAGGTAGTGTACCTCCCATATAAAATTTTCTTCCAATAGCTTATCTACTTCTTTTGTGATCACCTGATTCTGGTTTATTGCAAAGTTCCTCTTCTTCTGTTGCACGAGTTTGGCAATTTTGCTAATGTTTAGCTTGTTTACCATCACCTTTGGGTATATGTCGGGCATGTCTCTATGAGTCCATGCAAAGATGTCTCTGTGTCGGGCCAACAATTTCATCAGTTTCTTTCTCTGAATTGGTCCAAGCCAACAACCTATTTGAACCTTATGGCCGGGGGTTGAGTCATCTAAGGGAAACTTCAAATGGTCTTCTGCCGGTTCGGCCATCAGGCTCACTTTATTTGCTTTCACCTTCTCTTTCTTGACCATCAGGGTTTCTTCTTGTAGTCCATATGAAAGTGAGGGGCTATAGCATTCCCATACCACAGTCTGGTTGCCCCTGACTTCTCCCACCCCGTGATTTATAGGGAATCTCATCATCAAGTGATAGGTGGAGGTCACTGCTCTCATCTAGTTCAGGGAGGATCTTCCCAATATCGCATTGTACATCGACGGGCAATTGACCACAAGAAAAACAACCTCATTGGTGACCTGCTGTGCTCCAAGACCTACTGTCATGATTAGGGTTATCGACCATATGGGGAAAATTTAATCTCCTATGAAATAGACCAGGGGGCCCCTACTGGTTGTAGCCCATCTCCTGGGATCCCCATTTGTTGAAAGGCCAATAAGTATACAATATCAACGGAACTATCGTTGCCAATCAACACCTCCACGTCTTGTACCCAGGGATCAGGACGGTCACAATGAAGGGATCATCATGTGGGTGTTGTAGTTGTAAGGAATTCGTCGGTGAAAGTGATCGGGCGATCGGTTCTTCGAGCTTGTTTTGCTAGTCTCCCTGTCATATAGATTCCCTTTTCCTTTTATGTACTTGGATCTCCGTACATGGGCCTTTCGGGCTGAAATGGACTCACCTCCTCTTGTAGATCCTCTTGTTTTCATCCTGATCTAACCCAGGGTTAGAGGTCCCTCCTCCTTTGCGGCTGGTCAGCTCAATCCTTTATTTGCCCCGTTCAACTTTTGAGTGATCACAAATCTCTGTAGCCTCCTCTGCTGTATCAGCTCTTCTATCTGTTCCTTGAGGTTGAAACAATCATAGGTGTCATGGTTGTGGTCCTGGTTGAAACAATAATACTTTCCCCTCGCTCTCTATGTAGGGGGACTTTAGTTTTGTCAACCATTTGAGGGCGGGGTCGTCCTTGATCTCTATCAGGACACTCTCGGTGACCACGTTCAGAGGGGTATTTTTGGGAAACTGGGATATGAGGGTCCCATCTTTTTGCTCAGAATGGTGGGGTGGGTCGCCTCGCTAACGACCTTGGTTTGATCCACATGATCCGTCCGCTCTTTTCCTCTTTTCTGTCTTTTCCCCGCCTCTTTGAGCTGTCATTGCATCCTTCGTGTTCATGTGTTTCTATGTTTTTATCATCAACTCCTCTAGAGTATTAGACAACGACTTCGATCGTGAAAACATGAAACTGGAGTGCTATAGTCCACCCATTAGGGCGGTTAATACTATATTGTCGTGTGTGTCATCTACCTGCAAAGCCTCTTTATTGAATCATGTGATGTAGCTTCTCAGTGACTTCTTTCGCTCCTGCTTCACACTCAGGAGGTAGGTTAATGGCTTCCAACAACTCCGATCGCTGATGAAATGACCAATGAACCACTTGCTGAGGTCTAGAAAGCTGTCAATGGACCCCAATTTTAGCCTTCCGAACCATGCATAGGCGAGACCCTTAAGAGTCAAAGGGAAGACTTGACATATGATCTTGTCCGAAGAGTTTAGAGGTGCATTAGGGTTTTGTACATCTCTAGATAGTTGAGGGGACCTTTCATCCCTTCAAATGCCCCTATTTAGGGAGCCCATAATTTGTTAGGAAGTGGGCAATTCATCACTCGGGCCAAAAAGGGTAACTTCATCCTACTGACCAAGTCTTCTATGGTGGAGGGCCCCTTCCCCTTCATTGTCTGCATGACATCCTTCAATTGGTTTTGGACTTCCTTAAATTATTCGTCCATTCGTTTAGCTTTGTTGATGGTGTTCACCGTCGTGCTGCCTCTCGGACTCATTGTATTTTGTTTTCCCCATCCTCTCTCCATTGATGCTTCCCGTCGAAACAAGATTCTTGCCATGCGGCCCTTCCTGGGTTTCTCGTTCATTCTGTTCGAGTAACCTTTACAAGAGCTGTTGGTTTTGTTATGCGATTTCCTCCATAACCCTCCTCAAGTCCTAAACTCGTCATTCGAGCTCAAATCCACCGGTCTCCTCCTCTGGCCGATTGGGTTGATCATTATTTACCGTGGCTAGGGATGCAAATGAGTCGGATTCGATGCAGATAGTAGTACATCCGAATTCGGCTCATTTATTTTCCATGTATATCCAAATTAGATTATTATCCAAGCAGATATTTGAAAAGCATGTTCGAATTTGTATTTGTTAAGTTTATCGAATATCGGATAATAATCAGATATATCCAATTATTATAAACGGATATCAGATATTCGGTTAATAGATATCCAGATATTACAAATTTTAAAACTTGTTAATACGATAGATAGATAAGGTTTAGTGTAAAATGTTGGATTCGTTTTGATCCAATGGTCTACAATCATTCTCTATATATATTTATATTTATTAATATATATATATATATGCCGAATATTGGATAATAATCAGATACAAATAATTAGCCAAATATTTAATCGAATTCGGATATTATCCATGACGAATATGCGTGTATCCATGATTGGTTCATTTATTATCGGATATTTTTTAATCGAACGGATATTTAATCGAAACAAATACATGTATATCTGTATTTTCTTTAAATGAATACAAAAATGAACCGGAATTGGATAATAATCAGATACTTGCATCCCTAACCGTGGCCTTCCTCGGGTTGTTTCTTCTTGCGTCCATGGATTTGGTCTCTACCATGCACTCTTAGTCTAAACAAACCGTATTAGCTATGAGTTCTCACAGATGGTGTCAACTGATGAAGCCAAAATTTGGTTACTCGGGCATTACCAGATGAGTGCAAAGCTTCTTTGACAATCCAATGAACCTATCGAGAAAGAAACGAAGTCAGGGGTGTGTCAGTCGAGTGCCGGTTAGTCGCCTCCGACGATAGTCAGATACAGAGAAGAAAAGAGGGAGGGCTTTTTGTCTAGAAGTTGTCCTTACCTTTCCTTGGTGCGATCTCTCTTTTATAGCCCTCGCCCCCTTTATTGTTTACAGGGTTTTAGCCATCGCCTCCCACTTAGACGGCATTCCTGGGAGGAGTCACAGGACCCTGATTTGCTCGGGGCAGTTGGATTGCGTTGGTGACTCTATCTCGGGGATGATGCCGCATGATCTCATCTTGCATTTATTTTTGAGTGCCTTTTGTGGCACGACCTCTTCAACGAGTGGGATCTTTGTTTCTGAGAGCGCGCTTAGTCAAATTTATAACGTCTATTTCTCGAGGTTTGGGTGATTCAGGATTCCTCGGCTCAGCCGCTTCGGTGTCAACCGGGGCTTGACTCAAAATTCACTTTAATCAAATCGAATACAGTTGCTTAGGCAAATAGTTGATAGCCCCAGTACCAAGGTACCGCTACACAGGGCAAACCAGCACTATCTCTGGCCAATCAGTATCATAGTTTTGAGAACCGGATCAGCCATCAAATTAGTAAGGTGGATAGTTCAAGTCCAACCAGGTTCAACCATCAGTTTACATTATCTAATCGCAATTCACTTCATATAAGTAAAATGTAATATAATACCCAAAAAATAAAAACATTCGTAATGCCTTATAAGGCTTATGACCAGGTTTTTAACTTTTAGACTTACCAACAAATGTAATAAAATACCAAAAAATAAAAACAATTTATAGATAGTGGGATTGGAATTTGAAAAGACATTGTTATAATTTTTGTTGTTCTTAATAAAAAAAATAAAAACTAGTTTGTTTTATTAGAGTAGGGTTTGCAAAAAAATGGCCAGTTTCATCAGTTTTACTAGTTATACGTGGTTTTTTGTAGATTACGACTTTAAGCTTCTATAGAACCATTTAGGGTACTGGCTATCCTAACCGGGTCGGACTGTCCAGTTTGGTGAGGTTTTCAAAATTATGATCCGTATACATTTCTCTCTCCTACTCGGTCTCTATCTCCTAATCATCCTCTAACCCTCTTATGGTTTTGGAAACCGGACTAGGTCAAGCAATTCAGTCTGGTTGTTCCGTAGTATTAAAAAAAAGTATAATCAATAAAACTAGATGATTTTTTACAGACTTGGTTCTAATTATAAAAAAATTAAAATAGAAACATGTCCTTCAAATTCCTTACCTCAACGTTTCAACTTATTTCCTCAATCTCCCTTTCCAATTTAAACTCAAACTCTTATTGTCATCTTTAATTTGCAAATAAAACAAATTAAACAAAGGTAAAACAAGGTGAGTTTGAACAACACATAACAACAATTAGTTAACAAAGTGATTTAATTGTTTGATTCTTATATCTAGCATAGTTTTTGCTTTATGATATAATCATACGACATTCATCTCTTATTTAGTTATGTTACTCGTCTTTTAACTAGACATTTAGCATATGTTAATCATTATATTAGTTTTTTACACATTATTTTTTTTAGCTTTGGTATGTTTGAATCTCAAGTGTTGTTTTTTTACTAAGCTTTCTCATGCATTATGAAGTTTTTTTTACTTTTTTTGGTATTTGATGACATTTTACCATGTTTAAAGCAAACCATGGTTGGACCAAGTAGACAATGGGTGAACCCGATTAAACCTAAACCGTCCACCTTACCAGTTCAATGGCTAGTCTGATCCTTTAAACTATAATCTCTCCCACTACTCTCCATAGGGCTATCAATGAACCAAGTTAGCTCTCATTCTCTTCTTATACGTTTCCCTCTCTAACTAGATTTCTATCTCTCTCCTAATTATCTTTTATTTCCCCTACTACTCTCCCTAGGGTTTTTTAATGAGCCGAGCTAGCTCGGATCTTGGCTTGTCACAAGTCAAGCCAGGGCCTCATATTGAGTTCCTTTAGATAAGTGAGCCCAAGCTAAGCTGCACAAGACTGAGCTCGCTAAAAGCTCGGCTCGTTACACACACACACACACATATATATACACATATATGACTCATATACATTAATTTGTGTTTGTAAAAATGATGTTTATGTATACTAAAAGTCAAATCAAACAAGAAAGGTTAGGAGGAAACCGAGATGAGTGTGACCAATGTATTAAGTACACCATACGCTGACATAATGAGTTTTTAAAAATAATAAAAGTTGGGAGAAAATAAATGGTAAGAGTGACCATCGTATGAAGTACATAAGCTAATGCATGAAGAGTTATAAAATTTTATCAAAAAAAAAAAAAAAAAAGAGTTATATAATTTGTAGGATGACGCATTATAAGTTGTTGAATTTGGTGCCTCTTTTTAGAGCGTGGATTTTGTCCACCTCCCTTAACGAATGCTTCATCTATTGGGTGTCAGGGGGTGGACACATCGGTGCGGGCGCACTTATCATTTTTTGCCGCTGATGTGTGTAGTCCTGGACGCCCAACATACGAAGCATTGGTTAAGGGAGGCAGACAAAATACTTCTTTTGTTTTTAGGCACCCACCTTTTGAATTAAGCCCTTTTTTTACATATTTAACCCTATGCACACCATATGTCAGCATGTGATGAGTTGAGCGGACCTTGGTCCAAACCTGAGACTAATTTTTGTGTGACAAGCCTGAGTTAAGCTAGGCAAAGCTCAGCTCAGCTCAGTTCGTTGATAGCCCTAACTCTCCCATTCCATCTCCAACTCTCTCTTCCGTGTAATGTAAATTGGACTTGCCATCATGCATGGTCTATTTTTTTCTCTATTATGTCATCATATAGATTCCAATAAGGCCCAAAAGTGCAAAACTACGTGATGTACGAAGGATCAAAAGTCGGATGCATCAATATGGTTCAGAGTCTTCAAATCATGATTTGGCTTGTGCCTCATGGGAAGGTTCTTGTAAATATAGAATATCAATTATCTTCTAAGAACATATTGAGCATTGACGTCGAGATGAATTGCGATAAGAACCCATAATCTCGATGAGTCAAGATTGGTTTTGAAACTAATCACTCGATTAGACCAAAATCCATAAAGCTTCAAAGCAACATAAGTTAACACATTTAAGGTTCAAAACAATGTTCACATGAACTTCATCATATGAACAATATTGCATGGATGTTCACAACTCCTAAGGGAAGCTCCAATTTAAAACAATTGGGTGTTGTTATGTACCATTACATCTATACATTACCATGATTATAAATTTGAGAAACCAAACAAGAGAAAATGGGCATCATATCTCGTGCACATCTCCCTAATTAGAGTATAGATGGTTCAACCCTAGCAAATGGTGTCTTATACATGGGTTGAAAGAGGACATTGCAGTATATACATAAGTACCCTTAGGCACCGTGTCTTGTGTTAGGTTGGTTTAGGCGTGGTATCTCTCCGTTCATACTGAGATGATATTATTTTTATTTCAACTTCTTTGAGGAGTATGAGGAATAGTGATGTTGCGCGAGTGTAGAGGATGAATCTCACCAATAAATTGGGACAACTTTTCCACGAACCTATTGATTTTTGAAATTAAAAATACCAAGAACAGGGACTTGTGGATTTTCCATAATGTTATGTCTGTTTGCAAAGATTTTGATAATAATTTGAAGAAAGTGTGAGAAAATAATTTTTTTCTTGGTAGAAGGTTATGTTTCACAATTGGAAAAGGATCTCTCACACCCAATTTTTCTGTTCCTCCATGTCTTTAGAGACAAATTTGGGTGTAGGAGATCCATTTCCAATTGCAAAACATAACTTTTGCCAAAAAAAAATTCTCGCATTTTTCTTCAACTTTTTGTCAAAATCTTTGCAAACAGACATAACCTAAAGGAAAATACCAAAAATCAAACAAAGAATAAATCTCGATAATAGAAAACTTAATTCAATCAATAATTTTCTCTTCATTACATTGAGCTTATTTGTAAGCCAAAGACCAATAGAAAAAAAAGAAAAAACCCTAAGGTTCATTTGTTTAAACTTTCATAGAACTAATAACTTAAACACGTAATTTACTTATAAGTAAGTGATTATTTTTTTTGTCAAATAAGTTGATCTCAAGTCAGGTTGAATGTTTGGCTTGCATATCTGATAAGTAACTTCTCTGTTGATAAAAGTCAAAATGTGCGTTTGGTTTGCACTTATCAAAAGTTATAACTTTTTAATATAATATATATATAAGTTTTTGTACATATATTACCATCTATTAACTAACCCCATGTACCTTAACCTTTAAAAAAATACAATATTAGGCAATCCCTATAAACAAGTTATCTTGAACATCACATAAAACTCAAAAGAGATTGTAATTATCATTTAAATACTCCACCCCATTGTGGGTAACAATAAAAATGCATGCCATAGTTTCCAAGAGTTTTGTCATATGTATTTTCATTTTGACTTCTCCGCATTAATATATCAAATCTAAATAAGATCCTATAATTAAATCTATATCAATCAACAATTATCAAGTTATCAAACAATTTTTATTCGAAGTAAAACATTCATGAAAATATCCAAATATTTTTTTTTTAAATCATTCAATCGTAGTTCAATAAAAAGTTTCAAAGATTGTTCATAACCTCACATAACACAAATGCAAATATTACATTTTTAATCATATAAATCATCACTTGCATCAACCAACCTATCCCTAAAATGCCCCATTTCCTCCTGATCATGGTGTCGAATAAATTGATTAAGATTTTGTTCATTGACATCTTCCTCATCGGAGTTTTCTTCCTCCATTATATATTCTTCATCTTCATATTCATCAAAAAGTTAATCTCTTATAGCTTCTTGGCGAATGAAGTTATGGATTGTCATTGCAACAACAACTACATTTCGTTGTGTTGTAAAAGTGTATGGTGGCATCAATTTAAGGATAGAAAAATGAGCCTTTAACACCCCAAAGCAACGTTCAATAACATTTTTAAGTGATGAATAAACATAGTTAAATTTCTCCTTCGCTTTTCTTCTAGAGTTTCCACATCTAAAGTTTTGTAGGTGGTAGCGAATACCATAATAAAGAGCAAGGAACCCACACATGTTAAGATATCTGGTGTTGACAACATAGTACTTACCTACACAAATGTTTAAAAAGAACTTGGTGACTATTTAGTTACCTATTGGAAAAAGTGAATACTGTTTAAATTGACACTTACTTGGAGGTGCATGTGGAAAATTCAAATGCAGTGTTTTAATAGCTTTCATCATTATTTGTGAGTCATTTGCCATACTCCCCCATCCAACAACAACAAAAGTAAACCCTATGTCAAATGAGCAAGCTGTCATTATATTTTGAGTATAACTCCCCCTTTTACCTATATAGGGAATTTATTCTTCAACTGGTATTATTGCTAGAACATTAGTACCATATATCGCCTCAACACATTCCTTCTACATAATATTAAATCATAGTCAGAATGTGAAATTGAATAAAAATATAAACACAAATCTATGATAACATTATAAATTATTAAATACCTTGAAAAAATGATTGTATTTTCGGTTGCCTCATATTTTTGAAGGAATACACTCCATTAGTAGAGTAGGTTTGATGACTTCCATCGAATATGTTAGAATTGTCATCAACACATTATTAAACACTAAACTAATTGTCTCTTCAAAGTGTTGGAATCTATCTTCCATAGCTTGATTCCTCTCATTGTGGCTTATAATGTATAAAAACATGATTAATTTCTCTTCAACGTTTATTCTTCAAGAGTCACATAATAAATTCCTCTCTTTAAGAGTGTATAATAAGTGATGAAACATAATCTTTGTCATGCAAAGTAGATTGAAGCATGTGTTATCATGAACATTCAATATCTCCCACATATATTCATGACCACTTAACTTAGATAGCCTATATGGCTTCTTAATAATGTTCAATTGTTTATATTCATGTAAGCTTTACAGGATCGTATTTAGTGTTAAATCAACCGTGCTCACTAATAAACTACTTGAATCCGAGTCTCTTGAATCTGTAGATGTTATTGAATCTAGTGATTTTGATGAACTCATGTTTTGCTACAATCAACCATGTATAAAATAAATCCATCAATATCAAAGAACAAAAACATAAAAATTAAAAATACAATCATCAACAAAAAAGAGATAGATCATTTATTCATCGGTAATAAAAAAGTAGCATAAAAAGATCATCACATGTCCTTAATCTGAATGATAATAAATAGAATGAAGACACATTAAACAACCAATAAAATAAGTACTATCTATGATGACTATACACGGCCAAGCATTAGTTTTAACTAAAAAAAACCAAATTCAACCAGAACTAGATGTAGGGTTTTCAATCTCAAATTTAATCCATTTAATGCAGTCCTCATCTGGAAGGGACATGAATGTCTTCCGATGATTCTTATTCTGCAGCAACCGAATTTCTCTTATTTTTAAGTTAGGGACAAGCTCAATTGCAAACAATCCGTTAAAACGCTCGATGCATGCAGGTGTGTCAAATTTCTTCTTTTCTTCTTCCTTTGTTTTCTTTCTCTTGAAATATTCAGAGACAAAACACATTGACATCCATTGTTGCCCCTTTAGACTCCTTCCTAGGTCGATGTGAATTTGTTGATGTCTCTACCCGTCGTCTTTGTGGCAATTGTCTATTATCACCCATTACTGGAGATTCAACATCAGGAAAAAGGTATCCATCTCCTTGCATACATAGAAACAAATCATCATCTAACGCCAAGTTTGGGGGTAGCATTGGGGTTGTCCTACATACATTGGTGTTTATGTTAATAAACATCACTATTGGGAAAAGAGAATAAAATAACAAAATCTAATTATAATTTATGTACCTTAATGAAATCATCCACACTTCATCTACAGTTATAGTCTTTGTAGTTTGGTCAAGCTCGAACACTAATGTACGGTGCACCAATTTATCCCACAACTTTCATTCATCTTTAATCCTATTGTAAATATTTTCAAACTTCTTCATATCATAATTATTGTTGATGCGTCTATTAAACACGGTCCTAATTGCCTCCCAACTAAATTTAGTAAAATCCATTCCATTACGTTCCCCTTTTAGCACTTGTTCATATGCTAACTCAATGTATATTTTTTTATAGGCCTCACTCCATTTAGCCTTATTAGTAAGATATTATTGTTGGCTAGGGG
Organism: Platanus orientalis; assembly: GCA_025762735.1. NCBI lineage: Eukaryota > Viridiplantae > Streptophyta > Magnoliopsida > Proteales > Platanaceae > Platanus > Platanus orientalis. Next base: position 1,812 of record JAOXJP010033292.1, on the reverse strand, counting down.
GTTGACTTTGTTGTTGGCTAGGGGGCTGACTTTGTTGTTGATTATTCTGTTGGGTTTTCATTTCCCAAAAAAATAACATTTATCATTAATACAAGACACATTATAAACTTGAAATGCCATGAGAGAGAGAGAGAGAGCAATCCTAGTTGATTAAAGAAGGAACACATTCAAACTTGGGAAAAATTCAACAGTACTTTCGAATTAGCAATCTTAACAACAACCAATTTGAAGAATGTCAACAAGAAAAAAGACTATTTATCATTAAGAGTAATAAAAAAATGTACAATAACAACAACAAATCAAGTCATTGTGACATAATAGAAAAAAGAGGGAAATAGAATTGAGTAGTACATGAAATCTATCTAGCCTTATAGGAGTTTGTTAACTAGATAAATGTTATGTGATGGCATAGACAACACTAAGTGTTTGAGAGAGAGACAGAGAGAGAGAGAGAGGGAGGCAAAAATTTTGGGATTGTGTAAACCCATCCAAGGTCAATCATATGTACCGACCTCTATGAGGGGCTGCCCATGACCTCTAGCCTTATAACAAATTTTCAAGGAGGGATTGGCTGTGTTGACACAGGCCTATGTAGGCATGCCTTTGACACATGATGTGTTATTGAATTTGGTGTCTCTTTTTCTACACTTGAACACTCTTTTGAACCCCAACCACAATATGTGTCGGCTTATAATTCACCATAAACACTACAAACGCTTTGTCATAAGACAACATTTTCTTTCATTTTTTAAACATCAATATAGAGAGAGAGAGATTGCAAAACAAACCACAAGTGATTGCCTGCCGGTAAAGGAAGAAAATGTTATGTAATGAAAAGTGTTTATGGTGTGTATGGTGAATGATAAGCTAACATGTGTTGTGTTCGGGCTTAAAAACGTCCAAAAAAGTGTTCAGATGAAAAATTAGGTAATGAAACACCATATTCAAAAACTCATCATGTGTCAATCAAAGGCATGCCTATGGCGGTCTATGTCAACACAGGCAATCATTCTTCAAACAAGAATCATCGAAAGACGGAAAAAGTTGAACGCTACCCCCTCTTTGCATTGACCATGGTGACCGAGTAATTGCACTATTGCGATTACAAGCCCCCAAGAACCATAGGAAAGATAAAACCCAAACTCCACCGTGCCTCATGATGGGCGGTTGTCATTCTTTTGCTTCACATACAATGGCAAGAACACTATTACAGAAGCTAATGCAAGTGCCATTGCCACTAATCTATAGGAAAAACTCTGGCCCAAGTGAATGTTTGGGACATGATGGTGTCGAAATGAATGTTTGGGATATGGGTCGTGTGAAATATACACAAGTTAGATATAAGGTTGTATATGTCATAAGCAACTTGATGAGCAAAACCTAGGTGGATGAAGGTGATTTATAGAAGCTAGATGAGGAATCAAGAAGGAATTAAACTATAGCAGGTGTGAATGAAAAAAGTGAGGGAGTCGTACCCAAAAAGTGAAAAAGGAGAAAAGAGGAATTATATTAAGAGGGGAAAAATTCTTGAGATCCTGTGAACACCTACCCTGTCATGGGAGGACTGCAAGTAGAGAGAGAGAGAGAGAGAGAGCCCATTCCCTGAACGATGATAAACATGATGAATTTTTTTTAGACCATGTAACACCTACCCTCAGACCTTCCAAGTCCTTCCTCATAGATACGCACATGAAATTTTACTGTATTTCCTAACTGCCTTGTGTTTTGATACACACACACACACATGCATACAGAGAGAGAGAGAGAGAGAGAGAGAGAGAGAGAGAGAGAGAGAGAGAGAGCTCACAACAC
>JAOXJP010033281.1:0-16733 GCA_025762735.1 Platanus orientalis | reverse complement strand
CTACATTCTTGAGGTATGTTCAATATTTTGGTGCACTAATCATTTCGTTGATATTGTTTAGCCTTTCTTTCCATGATGATTTTATGGTATCGTTAACTCTTCTTATTCACTTTTTCACTTGGTGAAACAGAGGATCACAGAAATTGCAGGAGTTGTTCTTTCATTTGACCCGAAACCAATCCAGGTATGCTTTGTGTCTGCTCAAAATTTCCCATTGCTCACCCACATGTGCAATTATTCCATATAAATTTAATTTACTATCCCCTGGGTTCGTTTCTTTGCACTGGAGGCTCATTTAGATATGTGATGAAGGGTTTTCTTGGACACCAGTTAATTATAAGTCAGTTTTTAAAATTATTTCCCTTAAAAACATAGGCAACAAAATATTACTAGTTTATGTATTTAATTTTTTTGAGCTATGTGATGAAGAGTCTTCATGGATGTTCCGTGAGAAGCTGTCGTTCTAGTTTCAGTTTCTACAATTGTGGTTTGTTTTCCTATGCATCTGTATGATGCTAGTTGCTAGTTTGTAGTTGTGTCATCCCCCAAAATTCACATTGCATCTATCTCTCTACTGCATCTAACTATTTTCCTTCCAGTTTCTCCCCAGTTATGTACTGGTCTCATGGTTTATTTATTGTGGTTTAACCTTATTATCTATGATAAGCAGGGTGATTGGAATGGGGCTGGAGCTCACACAAACTACAGGTAATGGTTTGGCCTTTCTTATGGGAATGTAGAAGCTAGCTGTTTTGCTTATAACTTATCATTCGAAGAATTTCTGAGTGCTTTTTCTTGCTACTTTGGTTTGTAAATTTCACTCTACTCAGCACAAAATCCATGAGAAGTGATGGTGGGATTGATGTGATCAAGAAGGCAATAGAGAAGCTAGGTCTGCGGCACAAGGAGCACATCTCAGCCTATGGAGAAGGTAATGAAAGAAGATTAACAGGACGCCATGAGACTGCAGACATCAACACATTCTCTTGGGTAAGTAAGAATATAGATTTCTTATTTTTTAAATATACCTATGAATATGTAATATGGACTATTATTAAAGGTCCTGCATCCTCAGGGGATAATGGTTGAAGGCTGAAAGCCATCTTCCCACCCTGTGCCCTGGAGGTTTTACTTGTATGGACATTGGTATTTTCTATTCAAGGCGGCCCACGAACCTATCAGATGAACACAACCATCTGGTCAAATTTGTCCTAGGCAAATTTGGGATAAGGCTGTTTGTTGTTGTTGTTGCAATCATGTTGGCGAGACCCATTGAAAGGAAAACCCATCAACTGTTTTCATACCATTTGTATGGTGCATGGGTATGAAGGATGGTTGATCGTCTTCTTGTGTGATTGCAGAGCTGGATAGCACTGATACGAGTATTTAGTGTTGGGATATAATATGGGTTTAGTATCGGATTTGAAACCTTAATGGAAACGATTCATGGATTCAGCTGTAGATGTTATATAAATTAAAAAAAATAATATTTATCTCAATTTATTCAATGTTATTTAGTATATAATGAAATAACTTGTGAGCCTATCATATAATGGTATACAAAAGCGTAAGGGGCATGCTCCAATGACTTCATTTAAAATAGCATCTCTAAATTGCATAATTTTATGGTATTTGAATGTAGAAGTGCATCATTTAAAAAGGAGTCTCAATTATATCAAATGATAATGAAAGAAGATATTAATTAATTTATTAAATATCTTGAAAGGCCTGTATTTTAAATAATTTTATGTTTCCAATTGATAGTCATGCTTTTATTCTAAGTGAATTATGTAGGTTTTACTCTTTATTATCTAATCTAGTGACTTTAAAAAATTTAATCATTCTCTTTTCTTTTTTTTTTTCCACTTAATAGCGACATCTCTTTTAGCTGTTTAATGTACAATAGTAATTGGAGTCATGTCTAGTTCAGCTTGCATACTGGCAGTGAGTACCTGCAGTAACCAAATTGACTAGTTGAATGGTTCCAATTGATGTTTATATGCATTAGAGGTTCATTGTATTATCAAGGACCAAAATTTGTATGTCATGGGCTAGACTATGGCACCAAAGATGATTCACTGGAATGTAATGTAAATGTGCAATATAAGAAACATAAATGATGCTCCTATTTATAAAAGGTCACTGTTTTATTTATTTAGTTTTTGAACAATAGATTCTACTCCAGATATTTTGTTCTATTGCTTAAAATAATGTTGTTAAATCACAGGGTGTTGCAAATAGAGGTGCCTCTATCCGTGTCGGCCGCGATACTGAAAAATCTGGGAAAGGTAAATGTTTATGGATTTCTCATATCCTTTATTTATTTATTGTCCTAGTATCCTCCTTGTTTTGTTTATGTGTTTATTAGTAGTGACAAAGCTTGGAAAATGTGGTATGAAATTTAAGGGTTCCTTCATGAGGAAAAAAAGAATCTCCTGTCTTGTAGGCCATAATTATGGTTTCTATGTGACTCAGTTAAGCACTTCATGTATAAGCAGGACAGTGCCCAAGTCATTTCATGGCCTTCCCTAGTTCTCACCTCCACCAATGTTTTTCCAATTGGATGAGACCCTTGCCAGCTGATCTATCGCATTCATTTGGATTGTGATAAAGATGGTGGTCTAATCTCCCTTTATTCTCCTCCACTTATATAGGCTATGTTAAGTATTCATGGTATTCACTTGAGAAACTCTTGAATCTACTCGACTCCAATATCTGGGTCAGAAGCAAAAGTTTAACAGGTATAAGTTCTCACGGAGGCACTTTATTTCAAATGGACGAAGCATCTTTTGGGGTATTTATTAAGGATTTCATGAGTTCTTGGAAGGCCACCTTAGTGATCAAATCACTGATCTGTATAGGCAGTAACTTATATACACTAAAGTAAAGGGTTGCTGAGTTGGATAGCCTATACGAATTTTATTGGGTTTTTAATATATTTTTAGAGAAGGACACAGACAACCCCATGTTTCCTCATCCCCAATCTTACCCATTGTATTTAGTTGGTTTCTAAAACTATTTTCAAAGTAAGACGTGTAAAAAAATAAAATTTTAACTTGGGTAGGAGTTTCAATAGAAGTGTCACACTGTAGACTTAAAAAGTGGTCCTTCTCCCAATCCTAGATTTTCTCTACCCCTAAGTTTCCCTCTCCAACTCCTATATCTCCATATTTCCCTCTTCAATGTGGACCCAGGGGACCTTAACTACCTCTACGTACCCCAAATCTATATTATTTACTAAAACAAAGGATTGTACAGCTGAACAACCCCTCCTAATTTTATTTTGGTTTTTTATATTTTTTTAGAGTGCCATGTGGCAACCCTAAAATCGTTTCCTTTTCTCCACGTTTCCTCTTCTCTTTCTTCTCCCACTTTCTCCTAAATCTTTTCTAACTACATCCCACCAAATTACACGTGGCTTCCCAAATCTTCTCCCTCCACATTTTCTCATCCACTCCATGTCTATCTTTCTCTCTCTCTTTTTTTTCACACTCTTATATCTCCCCACTACTTCCACGGGTATGATTGAAACTTAATCGGATACCTGTGCGCGCACGGGTTTATCCGCTAGTAGGTCATTATCATAATGAAGCTTTAACAGTGGAACGGAATAGTAACTGAAAGTATGGTATGACATATCAGGGTTTTTTTTTTTTAATTAGTAAAAAAATAAAAAATAATAAAAAAACCCTTAAGTTGTCTTTATGGGTTTAATTATGCTGTATTGCTGCAGGTTACTTTGAAGACAGAAGGCCCGCATCGAACATGGATCCTTATGTGGTGACCTCCATGATTGCTAACACCACCATTCTCTGGAAGCCTTAGAAAGCAGTTAGGAATATGAAAACGAGGAAGGCGAGATTATGATTCTCTATTTTCTTCATAGGCCTCATTTGAATTCTTCAACTTGGGTTTGTTGCTTGGTTTCCATTTATCCATCTTGCCTGTTCTATAGGATAGGAGTTTGCTTGAAGGGATAAAATCTGTCTCTGGGTAAATAAATATTTTGCTGTTTAAGAGACTACTGCTTGATTGTTTGACGTATTTGAATCATTGTATGATAAGCAAATAGTTTAGTTGTTAAGAGGTCTGTGTCTTTGGATTCAAATATGCTTAAAATGCTTAAATTATTGATAATTTTCTTTAACAATTAATTGAAAAAATGTTTTGATGAATACAATAGATAGGAAACACATTATATAAACTTTGTGTGAGCTCTTCATTCAAATAATCCTGTAAACTTTTTAAAATCATCCCTTGTACAAAGGAATTTCTTTTAAAAGACTTTTTTTTTTTTTTTTCCTTAATTCGTTTGAAGTGGATGCTCAAAGATTATGTTGGTGCTACTTCAGCTTACTTTTGCTATATCTACATCTCAAACAACAAAGTCACATTCTTAGATGGTCGCTTTTTCACCAATTAATTAAATTACATTTACATGAGTAAGATTATTAAATGACTTTTTTTTTTTTTTTTTTTTTAATTTCTTAATTCTGCATTTTTGGATGCCACATGGAATGAAAACATTTCATTTGGTTATAGCATTTGAGTGCTCAAAATCGTCACTGAAAATGAATTCATCTAGAATCACTATCACTGGCATGTGACAAAAAATAAAAATGTGTTCATTCATGAAAACCTTAATGGCCTTATTTCTGTTGTGACTTGAGATGAATTCATCTTGTGTTATGAACCTCTCATTGGACAGCTTATTATTATTATTATTATTATTATTATTTGGATAGCTTATTATTTGAAAAGTCACATTAAATTTTGTCCATGTGAAGAACCATGCATTAGCAAGTATAGATAATTATACAATCTGCATAAGAATTTTTTTGGGTAATAAATATCTGCGTGAGTGTTTGGTGAAGATGTTAAGATGTGTCTAATCAAGGAATATCTTGGCTTTGGCCCATGGCCCTAATAAAATGATTGAAACAACTCTAATTATGATGGATGACACATTTAATAGAGAGCTACAAACACAACTGAGGAGACACCTAAATGGGTTCACTGTAATTTAATACCCTACAAATTTTCTTATATTCAATCTTCTCCAGTCTCACTTGCCAGCATTTTTTACACTTGTCAGTGTTGTTGGCCCTGTTTCCAATCTACTTTTCACAGCCTTGCTTGCTTGTACGACTTACAAACCATCGTTGCAGTAAAAGGAAGAAAAGCCAGGGTTTCAGTGTGTTGTGGCTGGGCTTGGGATTACTTTTCGAATTTTTTTTTGATTACATTTTTAGCTCTATTGTAGCAGGTAGGACTTCCAGCCCTTGGGAGTCTCCTGATGTTTGAAGCACCATCCTGTTACTTGTGTATATAAAGGATTATTCTCAAGGTTCTATTAAAAAAAAAAATAAAAATAGAAAGTAATAATCAAAACCGCTTTCCAATCTCATTCAACTTTATCCAGAAAAATCTAGACTCTGATTGAGATGGTTGTTTTGAAGACTTTCTGCAATTATCCATATGATACGGTATCACCAAAAGGAATTAATTTTCATGTCGTTTGAATTTTTCTGATGAAATAGAAGTCTATGTGAATGACATCCCTAACAAGAAAATGTCCTTTGAAAATTGACGTATAATAATAGACTTTAGTGCCTGGATCTCTGTCCTGATGATGGATACATCAAGGAATATTTATTATGAAAAAAGAAGTTAACAAAAGTGGTTCGATATTAATTTGTTGTCTAACATCATACAAATGGAATTTCTCACATATACACATAATTTTATTTGTAAGTTATGAACATATTATAAGGTCACCATGATGGCAAAGCTATGTAAGTAAATATTGCAGAAGATAAAGAAAAATCAATATAGAAAAGAATGCCATGGATCGATCACCATTGTTTTTCTTAAACAATGTCAGGGAAGTTACTATTATTAATTCAGAATAGGCCAATATGAGGGATTATTAGATATTTTTCTTGGTAGCCGTTAGCAAGAAGACATCAATAGATTAAAGGAAGTTAAAAAACAGCTTCAGTCATTTTTTTTACTTGATGCAAGTAGCAGACAAGGAGTTTTTGGAAAAATAATAACAATAATTAACAACTACTTTAGTTCCAGCTAGTAGTGTAAACCGGCTTGGCTTGCACCCATGTTTGTATAGATTTTAGGGCTGTCATTGGGCCAGGCTGGCCTGAAGCTTGACTTGACCTGCCCAAAAATTGGGCGGGTTGGGCAGGTTGAGTTTTGGGTTGGGCTGGGTTTGGGCCCAAATGTTAAGGTTGAACTAATTTTCGAGTTGGGTTTGCGCTCAAGTTATTTCAGTCCGATGCCCAACCCAGCCCGATCCAAAGTGAATAAAACATAAAATGCGGCTCAAAGCCCGAAATAATTGATTTTTAGATTTATGTTTTTCATTGAATTAATTTGGATGGTTGAAAAATTTTGCTATTAAGACTCTTAAACTTTTATCAATTTAGATGGTAAAAATGTAAAATTATTTGGTTGTTAGAATAAAACAAATAAATTTAGAACATTTACCAACAAACATTATTTTGGTTGAATGATTAAGGGCATAACATTTTTATTATATTTCTCTACTCCATTTTGGGTTACCCGAACTTGACCCGAAGCCTGAATACTTACAATGGGCCCAGGCTCGGGTTGAGTTTGGGTTGTCCCCTGCCTCGCCCAATTGACAGCCCTACTAGATTTTAAGTAATCATGAGCCCAAGCCTGACCTGATTATGATTAACACTTATAAACCCCATATTGCCAGTAAAGGCAGGATGGGCTAGGACATCAGGTTATTTGGTGGGCATTTGGAAGAGAAAAAAATGGAGAAAAAATTAGAGAAAGAAGATAATGCATTCTTTGAAAGGTTACCAAATGTGCCCTTGGACATAATTTCGAACCTGCTTTTCAAGGTGGGGATGATGAAAGTAGGGTAGGTTGGCGCAGCTACTTTCTGAATAGGCTTGAGCTTGAACCAGCCCAATTAACTACCAACTTCTGAAACCCATGTTTGGTGAGCTCATATGTAAACAATATGTAATATGAAAGAATCATATTAGTCGGTAAGGCTGCGTTTAGCAGCCACCTATAATGTAATCATTTCATTTGAGTTTCCCAAGGTTTTTGTAGCCATAATGGGATGGTTTGTAATGAAGTCATTCAGATCTGCACCCATTTATGCTTGATAACATTAGTCATTCAGATCTGCACCCATTTATGCTTGATAACATTAGTCATTTCATTTTATAGAAAAACCTAAGATGACTTCATTTTTAATTGTAGTTAACAAATCAGTATAAATTTGAATGAGTTCATTAGGAACCATCACCTCATGGCTACAAATGCCGGAGAAACTCAAATGAAATGATTTACATTACAGGTGGCAGCCAAACAGGCTATTAATGATCAACTTACCATTTGTTCCCTCAAGAGATGTTCATGAAGGAAAGACTTCTGACTTGCAGCAGAGCTCATGCTATTTATTAGTATAATCTTTTATTTACATAAAAACAACTTCTCCAAAAATAATTTTATTGTTGCGCATGGGTTCACGCTGATTCGTTTTAAATATGACACGCTACTTTCATAGTTGTGGTATTTCATAGGTGTTGTACTTATACCATTGGATGTTGAAATTATTGCGCGTGGATGAAAAACAACAGAAATACAAGTGTGTTTGATTAACACATCGTTTAATTGCTAAAATGCCCTGTCGTATTAATTAAAAGGAAGCAAATGTTTCCATCATTTTGTTGTGTAATTATCCACGCCCATTACTTCCCTAGAGGTTATTTTTATTACATACAGACAACTCTTTTGACAGGTTTTATTGTTTTTTTCTTGAAATTAAATACACATGGTTTCAAATCATCTCCACTCTCAATGGTTAGATATCACTCCCATTGTCTCAATAAATACACAGATCAAAGGAGAGTAATTGGGAAAGGGTGTTCTGTCCACGATTTGGTGTCTAGGACACCAAGAGACGTCATATGGAATAAAATCAGTGGGTGATGCATTTTTTGAATATAAAATGTTAGATGTGAGGAGGGAATAAAACAACAATTAAGTTAAATAGTTTTTAATTATCATTAAGAGAACAATGACATCTAAGAAAGTCGTTCGTAAAACCAATCATTCGTGAGCTTGCACAAACTAGTTTATTCGTGAGCAACTCACTCGCAAATAGCATTCGCGAGTTTGTATTCATGAGCAAATCACTCACAAATAGCTCAGACTATTTTCATTTATGTATTGTGGATTTAGTCATTCACATACTTTAGACTTAATTCGTGCACTTTGTGTTTAGTTGCAAAATTTCAAATTGTCTTTAAACTTAGTATCTAAACTAGTTCATTAGAAATTAGAAGGTGTTATTATCACGTTTCTTGAAGGTAGTCGAGGCCTTCTATTAAGTGCAAGAGATTTTAGCCAAATCAACTCTGTGATACAATCTAGCATGGGTAGAACCCTTGTCTTTCTATAAACTTGTACTGTTGGACAGAGACAAACAAATTTTACAGGTTATTTAAGCCCATATTTAAAATTAGGTTTTTCTAAAAATTTATTAGTTTATGATTCATTTGTTTTCCAAAAATTCGACAGTTTAATAATATTATAGGTTCACATAAATGAACAAGCAATCATTTTAAGAAAATTAAGATAATTTCTCGTGAGCGAAAATGCTAATTACAATTGCACATCTACGATCGCATGTGATCTTTTACAAGTGAGTGTTAACCGTAAAAAGTGTCACCCAAGAATTAGGCATTAGTCTCCTAAGAGATTGATAGCTGGTTAGAACATGCCAAGATTTGGTCTCCGGTTTTCCAGTGCAACAAGAAGAAGAGGAAGCCAATAAAATTCACAGCTCCTTAACGTCCACGCATCCTTCAAAGTTCGCAACTCCGGTATTACACGTGGAAGTGTGCCACCTCCCATTCCTCTCTTTTTCTTCCTTGCCTTGGTTTGTTTTAGGGTGTTCTTGTTCTTCATAAAAAACGTAGAGATTGAAAGCCTTTCTCTTCTTCCATTTCTCTCTAGATTTTCATGGTATCACCACTATAGTTTTGCCCCTCTCGCACATAATATAGAGGGGGAGAGAAGGGCTTGCAAAATGGCCTCATTCGCCCACCATTGTGAGCCTTAGCTCTCTCCAAGGTGATGGGGACAACACTACTCTCTCTTGTCATATCAACCCATGTAATCCCTTGACCAACTAAAAAGGCTTTAGGCCTAGTGCATGTGAGACAAGAGGGAGAGAGTGATTCACCATCTTTTTGGTAATAGTGGTCAACACCACTTTGACCCAAGTCTCATGGGCGGGCGAATGCCCTATTTAGATGGCATTCACCATCCTCAAATATTAAAATACTTCGACATGAAATATGCATTTTGTTCCATTTGACGGCCCCTGGTGTCCCTAACACCATCCAAGACACCAAATCCTGGACACAATAAGTATGTGTATTTATCAAAGTACCTTTGTCAGGCATCCGAAGATGACTCCAACCTGGATAGCCCAAAGAGTCAAGAAATGGTCTTGAAATTTTTATATTTTTTATTTTTGGTAATAATGGTCTAGAGATTCTATAAACTAATCAAGTTTTAGAGTAAATCCAGGAGCTGATCAGACAGCTCTCTCAGTGCACTTGAGCTTGTTCTTTCTTGGGTACATATGAAGCAACTTCTCCCACTATCATATCTGTTATTTGAAAGCTACCAACAGCCAGAAACCATAAATTTATTGACAAAAATTGAAACTTACCACCTTGATTTCTCACGGAAGTAATAAATGATGCTTCCATTTGATGGTACAGACACCAGGTCTAAAGCTTTAAGCCTAAACCAATCATTCACGAAAATTGCAAAACAAAAATTAGAAATGATAAAACATTTGTTAAAAGACTTGCGTCGTTACTCCTGCTTTTGAAAAATTTATCACTTGCTGTAGAGAACATCCTCCCATGGGTGACGGTAGAGTGGCTGCTTCAATCTCTTCTGGTCGAAGGTATGCCTGCAAGTTCCATAAAAGATGAATCAATTAAAAGAAACTTATTTGCTGTTGCTCCAAAAAGTAAGCGGTAAGCCCAGCCCTCAGGGATCCAAAGGATAGGTCTCCTCCAAGTAATTTTAACAGCCACGATATTAATCCAAAAAGAAAATTCAAATATAAGATATTTCTAATGCATCACCCTACTCACCCAATGAGACCAATGGAGCGTGCCAGCACAAAAAGCCCATTCAGATATCCAATTTCAACGATTTCATCGATCTCTTGCTTGCTGAACATTCCGCTGCCGGCAAGGAGATCCAAGAAAAGAGACCCGATTGCACCATCAACGTTGAGGACCAAGTTATTTGCCTTTGACAAGGTGTAGGTTTCTACTTTAACAGCATATTCCATGTATTTCACAGAAGGGAAATGTGTCCGGCCAAACTTTTGTAGTAGCTCTACCCTCTTATCTCTGTTGTCTCCTCTCTTGATTCTTTCCAACAAGTAAATGATAGATTCAGATTTGAAGCACAAGCAAAAAGAAATCCAATATACTTACTAGAACTGAGACTTTTTATCTACCAATGCCATTTTAACGGGACTTGCTGCATAATTCCGTAACGATTAATACAGTGCTTTCGAGGCAGTATTTAAATGCCTTCCAAGTCAACTTAACTCGATTAAGACACATTGAGATTGTCAGAAAAGTTTCACACCTGTGTCCAATTCCTGGTACGCGAATGCCCTTCTTTTTCATTCCTTCAACAAACTCGTATGGTGAAAGACTCTGACAAGAAACAGTGACAATAACATATTACTATTTCCATATTCTTTATGGCAGCATACAGTTATTATCCTTTGATAAACCCCGGTAACTACAAACAAGTATGTAAACTCACCCTGTCATAAGCATCCTTGAAGTACCGAGCAGCATCATCAATGGCCCCACCAAATCGGGGACCAATGGTAAGCAACCCTGTTTCAGAAACTCATTCACCTCAAAATCTCATTAAGACATCTACTCTGACAAACTTCCACTCTTAATTCAACGAACTTACTAAGAGAAAAATTATCATGCAAATGAAGAATTACTGTAGCAATGCAGTGGGAAATATTGCAGTGTTCATAAATGTCAAGTAGTTAAGTTTACCTGAGACAAGACTGGAAACAAGATCCTTTCCAGCCCTGGCTGTAACTATTGTGTTGTGAGCACCAGACACGCAAGGACCATGGTCAGCACATAACATGATGGCAATCTACCAAGAATATACATTTTAATGAGAATCTTTTGTTCCAAAAACTGAAGAACTGCTTGATACCAGAACAAATTAACAGGGAAAACAAGGCCAAACTGAAAAAGAGTTAATTAGTGCAAATAAGTTGAAGATGGAAAAAAGGAGTTCAACAAGAAGCTCAACCCTTGTGAAAAACCAACCTCAATAAACTGTGTACAATAACGGGGAAGACTGCGCTTGAACCACAGAAGAGAGATAACGTCGCCCACACCAAGTCCCTGTTCAACAATGGAGGACATTGGCACACCAGCATAACATGGCTCCTCACCTGCAAATAGAGCAAAAGAAAAATTCTCAATGCAATTGATTTCTTGCTTATGCCATCAAATGGCAGAATATAGAGTGAGAAATAGAAAGGTTCAAAACGAACCTCTATCATCAGAGATGGTAGAGATAATATGAGTGGGAGCCCGAACTTTTCCACTTTTAATTGCACTGTTGAGGTCCTCAGGAATCTGAGGAGGCTTAATTTCTTTCACTGGTGCAATCTTCCCTTCTTCAACCTAAGATGAGCAACAGTGATGGATTTATGGAATAAGTTTGCCCACCCATGGGAAAACAAATGAAAGATATCATTACTAGACAGACTAAATGGTCATTTCATGGTGAACACGTACAAGTTTCTCAAATGCCTCCTTAATTGCACCCTCAAATGCCTCATATGAAGTGGGAACAACAGCTCCTGCTTCCTTCAATGCTTGATTTTTAGCTTGTGCAGACTCCATCTCACCACCACTTTTGGCCCCCTGATACAAACAATGTCACACACAATAAGGGAAGTGATGGTTCGGAATAAAATAGCACAACAAATTTGAATTATAACTCACAGCATGACCAAACTGCACTTCTGATTTGAAGAGCTGTGCACAGGTTCCACTGACCCAGGCAACCACTGGTTTGTTGACCTTCCCCTGTTTTAGGGCCTCAACCAGGGAGTACTCATCTGTCCCACCAAGTTCCCCAAGCACAACCATCATTTTGACCTGAGTCAGATCAAAGGATCAGGTTGAAGACACAAAAATATCAGCGAATAGAAGATCCCCAAGTAGGAGAAATGAAAATGATGCAACAGACTGTCATTAAATGCATGCTAATAAAATACGGGACTGGAGTTGGACTAAATTGTTAGGCTTTCACACTGCATTCTAAATCAATGGAATACTTTAGAACTGATGAATTAAATTTCTAGCTCCAGCTTCTATATTGAACCTCTAAAGTTTGAGGTTTACAAATATAAGTTAAAAAAAACAAAAAAAAATCCATGGTCATAAATTAAGTGACACTTTGGGTCTTGTCCCGACTGCAACTGAGCAGTCAGAAACCAAGTTTGCCCAAAAAAGCACAATGGTGAGGCACCTGACATTGGTCCTGAATCTGCATTTTTTAACATTGAAAATGCCTACACATAAGATTAAGCATGTTAAGGCTGAATAATTTATATTAGCCTTGGGGTAAAGCCTAGAGATATTGAGGAGAAGGCAGTTTCTGGCTTTTGAGAATATTCGAGCTATGAAGGTTAAAATCACGCGAACAAGGTGTACTACTAGGTATTAGGGGAAATTTTCAGAAAATTCATTGAAAAAATGTAGATAGCCTTGTTTATATCTTTCCCAGCAGTGAGAAAAACTAGACCTACGGCATGCAAGTCTGAAAACAACTCCTAAGAGGGAATAATTTTTTGAACTATGAGTTACCTGTGGGATGTTGTTAAACCGAAGGACATGATCAGAAAGAGTTGAGCCTGGGAACACATCTCCTCCAATTGCAATGCCTTCAAAAGTTTCAAAGTTTGTAAGAAACTTGTATAAACCCTAAATCAGCATACGATATGGATGCTGGTAATATAAATGAAACAACGACATACCTTCATATATTCCATCTGTTACACGTGCAATTGAGTTATAAAGTTCATTAGACATGCCGCCCTGCAATTGCAAAACACAATTAGAGATCTGAATAGTTTTCAGGACCACAACAAAAAATGTAAATGATACTCCAGGACATGACATAGAACCACAAACAAATAATGGTATATGATAATCCGTCACATGACTTACCCTACTAAAGGAAACAAGCTTGAAGCTTCAATACTAAAAACAAGGCCAGATCTATATCTCGAGCACTAAAGATTAAATCACTGCCTACAATTGGAATCCTAGGGGAACATAGAACACACCAATGGGGTCAAGCACACCATCAGACAGTCAAATTCCAGAAATCCTATGATTGCCCCATTAATATATTAGGAGTAGGAGACACATCAATTTGTGGTAAATAAAATAATTTGATAACAGGAGTACATTTGCCAGATAAAGTGGAATGCAACATCACCAATTTAGAACTAAAATGCACTAATTATGTGTACTTTAAACATCTTATAAAAAAAAAAAGAATCATGACTTATGCGTACATTACACATAATTAGTAGTTGGACAAGTGCATACTAAATTTGTTGCTACATTATGGCCATACCTACATCATGGAGATTTACTACACAATATTACATGACACTATGAGAATTGCCACTTATTATTTATATATTATTTTATGTAATACTAGTGAAAATGAGGGTAAGTTTCACGACTACTTATCAAAGTGTTTTTTTTAAATAACACATTTAGTAAAAATTCCTATGCAATGTTTATAATTCTGTGGGTCTCAGAAAGAAACTTACATGTAACGTTTCAAGAAACTTTCCTAGTGTTTCAGTATATCTCATGTCGTTTCAACCAAAATATTACTCTGTCAGTTATATAAATATAATGTTTCAGTTGACATGTATGGAAATGTTGACAAACAATACATTTTGAACCACTTCCTTCTCCTATTTTTTCCTTCTTATTTTTGACAATAACTTTGTGATTAACTTATTTATCATAATGTATTAACCATGGTCCTTGCCATGCTTCATTCTCTTATATTTCTGCAGTAGCATACAAAGTATTTCATATCCAAATCCTTTGCCGAGTCATATAAGCATTCATGTTAAAATGAGAACAATAACATAAAATTATATCTAATTCCCAGAATCTCATATGTATGTGATAACACCTACTTGATATACTAATGAATGTTACCATATATATATATATATTCAATGCTTTAACAATATTTCAACACAAGGTGATCCTCTTTTGTAACAGTTTCTCTCTCTTGCTATGCTTCTTGAATAAATTCTATACTTACCATTCAAAAAACAATATTTCAACACAACATTTCCATTTGCTTCATATTTTCTTAGTGATTGACATCTCCACTGACACCAACTTTCTAAATCTTGATTCTTCTTTTCTCCAAGTTTTTCCAAATTAACAACTTTTGTGTTTGATTTCTCTTCCCCTCTGTTAATTTTAATTATTTTGTTTTATCTTAAAGTGACACACATATTCAGGACAAGGTCAAGTTAGTAGGAAATATTTTGACCATGTCACAAGTAAGAGTTTGCAAACCCAGTTAGAATTCTGCATCTCTTTAAGAAAAACAAAATTCCACAAGTACGAGTCTCGAAGTTTAAATTTTCTCTACTGTGTAGATCCAGTAAGAATTGAAGAACTCAACCCTATATCAAATCTAAACTAGGTGAAAGGAAGAATGGAAGTAGAGAATAGTTAGAAAACTACATCTTCATAGGCTGTAGCTCAAAATAAATAGTTTCTTAGAGTCATTGTCAGTTAATTCTCATTTGTGTATGCAATGATGTATGAAAGGAGAGAGGAGAGAAAATGCCTAAATAAGTACATACAGATTTTGACACAAATCCAACAGATCCAGGCCTGTAAAGCTTGCATTGGATTATATTGTCAATTGTGCCAGCAGTGTCACCAATCTTAAAAGCTCCAGCTTGAATGCCTCCAACGGTAGCAGGGCCAATAATAACCTGCAAATGTCATCATTACTAAGATCAGATGCAGAGGGGAACTGATAATAGTTCTAAAGAAAAATTAACCCCACTAACACCATATATAATCCAAATTAGCACTGTCTTTTATCTTTCTCTGCCTGAATACTTGAGATTTGATGATGTAATGCAGCCATAAAAATGATTGAACTAAAATACCCCTATACGATCCTCCAATGGTTCTGTATCACTCACTCTCACCTTATTATTTGCCCGTGCATAGGAAATCAACTGCTTGGTATCTGCCTCTGGAACACCTTCAGCTATTACAGCTATAACTCTAATGGTTGGCTGCTTCAGAGCAGTCATGGAAGAAGCAGCAGCACTGCAGACATATTAAAATGAAATGACCATGCGATATAAATGGTGAACTATTTCACTTCAGAGTATATTAATATAAAAATAAGCACTAACCTTCTATATGATGCAAAGTTGACAAAAACATCAGCAGTTGGATGTGCAGCACAAGCAGCTTCAACGCTGAAATATCCAGAAGCAATGCCGGATATTTTAAGTTCAGAAAAAAGAATAAAAATTAATAATTATTATAGAAAAGGTTCAGACATTTTTTTAAATAATTAATGGAAAAGGTAGCAGCTTGACCTGTAAGACTGTCATGAGTCATGACCCTTGACTAAGCTACTTCAATGTGATAACGAAGGCATTATCGTGTGAATTGTAAAAGTAAATATTTTTATTGATAATTAATAGAAAAATACAATTAAGATAGATATTGGGTGACCAAAATATACAATGAACAATGATTGGTAAGAATTTTCAATTAAAAATTACACTATATATTGAGTTGCATTTTACATAACTAGTATCATTGACACACTACAATTTTAGTTCATGGTAGTATGCCAAGTTGTACAGTGCACAAAGATCTAACATCTTCTCTATTGTGCTATAGAGACATCTCTATCAAGCCACCCTTCAATTATCCTTACACAAATTTAATTCTGTTGTACTAAAATATGTTCCACCGTTGGAGATTACATTTCAGTTAATTGTTTTCAACTACATGTGATGAACCTGTAAATGGTGGTTCACTACACCTGCTATACAGTTGGCAATACAGAAGCCTCCAAGTCAACTTGGTCAGTCCTAAAGAATATCACATGTAACTAGATTCAGCCATACATGGGAATCTAATAGTTCACGAGGACACATACTAAAAGTTGTAGAAGTCCCATATACGATTAGTAGATAATATTACATTTGGGAAGATACCATCTAAATACATTATTGTTAAAAAAAATATAGAAGCCTTGGATTGGACCAGGTCAGCTGTGGAATGAAGAACAAAATGTGGTATTAGCAGTCTCATCTCAAACTTGATGTGGGTCAAAAGCTTCTAAAGAAATTCACCAAATCAAGAAAGAAAGCCTCTGTGTCAGCAGCATGTCTGTTTACTAACTTCTCAAAAGTTGCATATTTTAAGTATTGAAACAAAAGGACTAAGAGAAGAAAAACGCACGTTGAGTGAACTGGTATGGCAATTTCCTCTTGACAAAAAAAAAGTTTCTGAAATCCCTCAGCACCTGGGTTAATAATCCCAGCAACA
>JAOXJP010033270.1:0-16733 GCA_025762735.1 Platanus orientalis | reverse complement strand
CAACTATTTAAAATTATATAAACTTGAAGACCATTTACTTTTATATCATGTTCTTGTAAAAGTATTTTATTTCTTTCGAAGCCTTGTTTTAAAACTTTAGACAAAGCCAAAATCAATGAAAACAATTCAAATTCGGTTCAAAACTATGTTTAATCTCTTCAAAATAGAGTAGTAGAGATCTAAGAACCTAGGAATTCAAAACAAAATAATAGTTTAATGTTCTTTTACCTCTTAGTGTGCAAAAACATTCTTAAGCTTCAGGTTCTTCAAAAATCCTTTAAAACCTAGCTTTCTCTCTTGTTCTTCCTTCTTTATTTGTTCTTAAGGTTTCTATGTCAAAATACTTCAATTTCTATCCATTATATAGATCTCTCAAGAGTCCCAGGTGAAGTAGAACCCTACTTTGGGTCAAAATTAGAAGTTTTTAAACTTAAAAATTTAATTTTCGTGAAATCAGATCGATCCAAGTTGAAATTGGATCGATCCGACATGTTTCAAGCCACCTTTCTTGTAAACTCTAAGATGCCGGATTGATTCGCTAAGTTTGGATCAATCCAACAAAATTGGATCAATCTGACGAAATTGGATCAATTCGACCTGATGGATCCAGATCGATTCGGATGATTTTTTCAAATTGGACCCCTTCATACTAAAATGAGGTTGGATTGATTCAAATTGATTCATATGATTTTTTCAAATTCGACCCCTTCATACTAAAATGCCCATAACTCCCTATAAAAAACTTGGAATCAATCACCGTTTGTTGTGTTGGAAACTAGACTTCAAGACCTTTCCAACAAGATATAGATCACCCTTTAAGTCAGTAGGGATTAGTGTTAGTGGGCCTAGGAAGTTACCTTAAATCTGTGGACCTGTCAGCATTGATACATTTTAGGAAAATGATCATAACTTTTTCTAGAAAACTCTTATTCACTTACCATTTATTGTGTAAGACTCTAAACTTCTATGCCTATTCAAAGGTATAAGTTTCACTCATTAATTTGTTTTTATATTTTTATTGGTGCCTTTCTAAATTTGTGTCAATGATTAGATCAACATATGTGCATTTAAGTGATCCTATGTATGTACAGAACTTATGTGACGTGTTAGCATTCTAAATGTGACACATGTACAATGATGTGTGTCATTGGGTGGAGTGTTACATTCTCCCCCCTTAAAATAAATTCAGTCCCTGAATTTGACATACCTTGAGTGCGAAACAAGTGTGGATACTTTTCCTTCATCTCATCTTCGCCTTCCCATGTTGCTTCTTCTTCTAAATGGTTCATCCATAGTATTTTAACATACAAAATCACCTTTGAATGCAAAACTTGTTCATTTTTATCTAAAATCTGAACCAGTTGCTATTCATAAGATAAATCCTCTATAATTTGAAGTTGTTGAAATTCTAACACATAAGAAGGATTACGCATGTACTTCCTCAACATAGATACATGAAACACATTATGAACATGTGACAGATCTGATGGTAATGCCAGTTCATAAGCAACTTCACCCATTTTTCTCATAATTTCAAACGGTCCAATAAATCTGGAACTAACTTTCCCTTTCTTTCCGAACCTCATGATACCCTTTGACGGTGATACATTTAGAAATACATGCTCTCCAATTTGAAATTCGAGTTCCCTTCTTCTCTGGTCTACATAAGTCTTTTGCCTGCTTTAAGCAACAAGCATTTTTTTATGAATAACCCTAATATTGTCAATTGTCACCTGAACTAATTCAGGTCTAAGTAACCTTCTCTCACCAACCTCTTTCCAACAAATAGGTGTTCTACACTTTTTTCCATACAAAGCTTCGAATGGTGTCATTTGTATACTAGCTTGGTAACTATTGTTGTAAGAAAACCCGATTAATGGTAAATGATCATCCCAACTTGTTTTTAAATCAATCACACAAACTCTCAATATATCTTCCAGCATTTGTATGATTCTTTCTGACTGTCCATCTGACTACAGATGAAAAGTCGTACTAAAATTCAACCTCATCCCTAAAGCTTGTCGTAAGTTATTCTAAAATCTTAAAGTGAATCGTGAATCCTGATCTAAAACTATTCCAACTAGAATACCATGTAGTTTTACTATCTCATCAATGTACAACTTGGTCAGTCTATCAAGTGAGTATTTACCCGAACAGGTAAGAAATGGGCAGATTTAGTCAGTCAGTCCACAACAACCCAGACAGAATCAAATCCCTTCCTGGTCTTGGGTAGTCCATAGATATGTGTTCCTACTTCCATTTAGGAATTTCCAATGGCTGTAATAATCTTGTTGGTATTTGGTGTTAGGCTTTCACAAGCTGACAATTCAATTCCACCAATAGTACTCTTTCAAGTCCTTATATGTCTTTATACTACCTGGATGAACTAAGTAAGAAGTCTCATGTGCCTCTTCCATAATTTCTCTTTTAATTTCAAGGTCATTAGGCACACACAACCTCTTACCATACCAAAGAGAATCATCTCCTTTAATTGTAATGTCCACTTTTTGTCCTTTCTTGACCTCTTATAATTTTTTTGAATCTGAAGTTTTGAACTCTGACCTACCTTGATCTTATCATTCAACACTGGCTGAATTCTTAGATGTGTCATAACACATGCCAAATCGCCAGAAGATTTCTGATTCAATGCATCAGCAACCACATTAGCCTTTCCTAGATGATAAAGGATACTGCAGTCATAATCCTTAATCAACTCAAGCCATCTTCTCTACCTCAAATTTAGATCTTTTTGTGAAAATAGATATTTCAAACTCTTGTGATCTATATGAATCTCACAAGGTTCTCCATACAAGTAATGCCTCCATATTTTTAATGCAAAAACAACCGCAGCTAATTCTAAATCGTGTGTTGGGTAGTTCTGATAATTAGGCTTAAGTTGTCTAGACACATAGGCAATGACTTTCCCATCTTGCATCAAAACACAACCCAAAACTTTCTTGGATGCATCACTATAGATCACATACTTTCCTACTGTGTTGGATAGTAATGTAAGGACCTGTGCAAAAACCAAACGGTCCTTCAGTTCTTGAAAACTATGCTCACATGCCTCATTCCAATTGAACTTGGCATACTTTTGTGTCAACTTTGTCAAAGGACCCGCAATGTTATAGAATCTCTCAACAAATCTCCTGTAATATCCAACCAATCCTAAAAAGCTATGAATCTCAAACACATTCGTAGGTCTAGGCCAATTAACCACTGCCTCAATCTTCTTAGGATCTATATAAATTCCATCATTTGAGATTACATGTCCCAAGAAACCCACTTTGTGTAACCAGAATTCACACTTGTTGAATTTAGCATATAGCTTGTGGTCTCTTAAGGTTTGTAATGCAATTCTCAAATGTTCTTCATGCTCCTCTAAACTCTTGGAATAAACTAGAATATCATCGATGAATACAATGATAAAATGATCTAAATAAAGTCTAAATACCCTATTCATGATATCTATAAATGCTGCAAGTGCATTTGTTAGTCCAAAATACATTACTAGAAACTCATAATGTCCTTACCTAGTATGGATGGCAGTTTTAGGAATATCGTCATCCTTAATCCGAAGTCGACGGTATCCAGGCCTAAGATCATTCTTGGAAAAGACCTTAGCACCTTGGAGTTGATCAAAAGATCATCAATCATTGGCAAAGGATACTTGTTCTTCACTGTCACCTTATTCAACTACCTGCAATCAATGCATAGCCTCATGGTTCCATCCTTCTTCTTAACAAACAAGATTTGTGCTCCACAAAGAGAAACACTAGGGCGGATGAAATCTCTGTCTATTAAATATTGCAACTGCACTTTAAGCTCTTTCAATTTAGTTGGCACCATTCTGTATGGTGCCATAGAAATAGACTTAGTGCCTTCCACCAATTCAATAGAAAACTCAATCTCCCTGTCTAGAGGTAAGCTAGGAAGATCATCAGGAAACACATTATTGAAATCTCTAACAACAAATATGTCTTCAATTTGCACTCCATCTTTCTGGTCATAAATAATGTAACCTAAGTACCCTAGCCCTCCTTTCTGCAATAACTTTTCTACTTGCAGTGTATAAATAATCTTAGGGACACTCCGTATTCCCTTGAATACAAACACTAGCTGATTGGCGATAGTAATGATCACCTCCTTGCTAAAACAATCTACCTTAGCATTATGGGTGGCTAACCAATCCATATCTATGATTACATCAAAATCTTATAGGTATAATAAATTCAAGTATGCTAATAGCTATATTTTGTCATTCTTGACTACACATGTCTTGTATACCAGCTTAACAATCATAGTCTTTCCAAGCATATTGGATATAACTAGATCATACTCTAATGGTTTCAATTTAACATCAATTAATTTTGTGATTCGGTCTTCCAAAATTTAAATTAATCATAATCCTTTCAATGTTCTCCAAGTTCTTTATTTTTCTAATTTTCTACATCTTTCTGAACTCATAACCTAAAACTTAAACTTAAATCCTAGGTTTTTTTTGTCTCTAAAAATTTTTAAACCTATTATAACACTCATTTCCTAAAATCATCAAATAAATTCAATGTTAGACTTTAAAAAAATAATCAGATTATCCTCAAATATGCTAGACTTATAAAATAATCCTAAAACATGTCAGACTTATCAAAATCAGATAACAAATTCTAGACTTTCATATCTTTAAATAACATTCTAATGTTTCATCTATGTTTACTGTTCTAGTTGTTTCTACACTTCTTTCTAATGTCCAGCCTATGACTTTCTAATTCTTCCTCTAATCATAAACTTCAAGATCCATCATATAAGTTTACAAAACCTCAAACCTGGAGCTCTTAGCACTTTGATAAGTGTACAAAATCTTCAAAACCTTATGCTCTGATACCAACTCTGTCGCACCTCAAAACCCATACCAATAGGGCCATGAATTTTGACACATGACATTAACACTTTTCATTTCACTTTACATTCAGTCATTCTTAACTTGTACATTTTTTTTTCTTCCTTTACATTCACACAGCGGAATAATTCATCAATCACTTTCCAATGGACATATATTAATCACATTCTGATTTAATTAAATAAATAGTCTGACACATCCAAATTCATCAAATGAACTCCCTAATTTATTACATCCTTTGAAATTTAAATTGAAATAACTAAACTGAAATAAATAGTCTTTAATCTAGATAATTGAAAGTAAACAAGTATTCAGTTACTAGCTCGCTTTATCTGGAATTGCTACTTCGTAATATCCTCATCATCTGTGGTGTCAAATTGGGGTAAGTTTGACAAACTTAGCAAGAAAACAATAAACTATGAAAACAGTGGATCAAATCTTAGCACGATTTTAAAAACTAAATAGATACTTCTCTATTTACAATTCAATATGTATAACAGTTCATAAATCAATCTCATACATTGTTAAACATTCAATAACATCATAGTTTCATGTACAGAACGGAAATCAATGATAAATATATACTTTTACATTAACAAAATAGAACGGATCATATCATATTTCATTTCATAGCCAATACAAAACAGAACAAAACATATATCTGCTATCAAGCTAGAACATATAATAGTCAATGTAAAAAAAATAATAAGAAAATAAATTTAAAAAGTTAAACTACAATTTTATATCATATATTCTTAAAGCTATAATGTAACTAGATAAAAAAAGCATACATGTCTTTACCACAAAAAAAAAAAAAAGAGACATACATGTGAAGAACTATGATGTAAATTTTATAAGGAAAGACGTGTCAAGAACCTCATTCAATATAGAATTCAACACCCTTTAACCCTGATGTCAAAGACACATGCATGACAAAACCAATAACTTACTCCCTCCCCTGCACACAAAAAAAAAAAAAAAAAGAACACGAAAAACCAATAGTATGGTCTCATTTTAAAATTATCATGATTCATAAATAATTGATTGAGTGCTCCACCCCTTCCCTCTCCCCCGCCCCTCCCAAAAAAAAATAGAAAAGGCTGAAAACACCTTCCTAACTAGTCGTAACTAGTATTGATGCTTCATAGTTCATAGGAGCATCTTATGGTCCTTTTGCAAAAACAAATACAAAAAGGAGAATGATTGTCTGTGTTGACACAGGCATATGTAGGTGTGCCATTGATTGACACATGATGTGTTTTTTTAATTTGGTGTCTCTATTTTTACACATGAACACTTTTTTGAACCCCAAACACAATAAAAACGCTATAGATACTATCATCACAAAACATTTTCCTCCATACAAAAATTAGTGTAGAGACTTGCATTGAAATTTATTATAAAAAATTAAATAAATACTTTATGTAAGAGAGAGAGAGAGAGAGAGGTGTTATAGTCATAGAGACTAGAGAAAGAGGAAGGAGATGAGAGATGGCATCATGGCAACAACTAGTAAAAGAGAGGATGAGAGAAGCGTGACTAAGAGAGACGAGATCATGAGAGAGACTTAGAGAGAGCAAAAAGATGGAGACCGGAGAGAGAGCAAAGAGACGGAGAGTGGAGAAGATATGGAGATTGGAGAGAGAGGGAGGAAATGAGAGAGAGATAGAGTGATTCAAAATATTAAAAAAGAAAGAAAGAGAGATATAGGGTGAGAGGGAGGAGGTGAGAGCTTACTTATGTGAGGCTTTGAGCTGTGAAGTGTGAACTGAAGTTAAAACCCTAAATTTCTAATTGCCTAGCAATAAAAAAGAAGATGATTTTGGATTTAGAAGTTGAAGGAATGTTTGGAATATGGATTCCGGAATTGAAGAGCTGTGAGCCAAAGCGAACATCTAAAAAGCACAAACTCGGTGATTGTTAATGCCGGTTTGGATGGTCCACTAAAAAACCATTGGTGTTTTCTAGGTATATTGCATAAACCACCTTTGTACCTGGCCGACTAAGGTATCAATTCGAGGTACTGGTTCACCGGGTTACCGGTCTAGGATTAATAAATATGGGTATAAGACTATATGGCTCAACCTGAACCCGACCTATTTATTAATCATGTTAAAGTGAATTGACTCATTTTAACCCGAAACAAACTTACAGTCAATCCTAACCCGCTTATTTTGTGTCGGGTTTGTGGGTTATATGGTAATTTGTGTTGGCGGGTCAGATTCATGTCTTGTTAAGTTAAAGCTATATGACTATATGGGTTAACCCGAACTTGACACATTTATTAATAGTGTCAAAACGGGTAAACCCTGAATCAAAACATGTTTACACTCAACCCTAACCCACTTATTTCGTGTTGGGTGAACGGATTGTGTCAAACATTGCCACCCTAGGCAATACTAAGGTTGTAAAACAAGACGGCCAGGCCTGACTTAACCTGTCCACATTAGCCCAGAGAATTGCTCAGGCTAGGCACAACCAACCTATTTCTAGTTGTACTTAATTTGGGCCTTGAAATTTAAAATACTCAAAAGATTAAAAATGAACAAAAAAAAAAAAGATAACTTTATTAAGAAAAATGGTAATTCTTAACAATTGAATTTGGGGTCATTTGGTAATGTTTGAAGGGCCAAGATGGAAAATATTAATGGTGCAATGTACAAAATTACCGAAAAAGGCCCAATCAATATTTAAAATTTTAATTTAAAAAATTGAATTGAGGGTTATTCGGGCTGCATGCCAACCACTTTTTTTGGGTTTCAAGCCAGGCCAAAGTGTTTGGGCCATCAAGCTTGCTCATGGACTCAAGAGCAAGGTAGTCCCACCTAAACACTGAAATAGGCCTACATAGCCTACCTCATAAAAGTACTCATGCTAGGCTACATTGTTTACCTGCAAACTTTGTTTTGCCTTGGATTATGCGAAGGGCCTTTAATTTAATTCCATATTGATTAGGTATTTTTTCCCTTGGGATCCACAAAACCGTAAGTCTTTTGTTTCTAGGTCAAGTGGATTATCCGCCGCAATTGGTGCACTTTTTGATTCTAATCTTGGCCACAGTTAGCAAATCAGCATATCCCAATATTATGAGAATAGATTAGTTATAATTTAATTTTGATAATCAAAAATTCAGTTCTTAATAAATAAAGGATCGTAAAAAAAATCCAATTAAAGATATCTTTTTGTTTATTATGTTTTCATTTTGAAATATGATATATATATATATATATACTCCTTTCGTTTTTCTCATAAAGAATATAATGTATAATGTATTGAATGTGTAAATGTTATAATATATATGATATATCATATTTATGCTAAGAAAACATTGGATGATCAATTTGTACCAATTACCATGCAATCAAACCTATGAGCTATATTGTGAATCTTTAGGATAGATAGAAAAACTGCAGATCGGGACATTAAAATAAAGCATCAGAAAATCAATTTGGATATATGCTTTGGAGATTGATGAGTGAAGCTATGATTTAGGTAAAGAAAAAGAAAGATCTTCAATTAAGAGAAAGCATATGATATATTACCAAGAGGTATCATTTAATGGGTATTGAAAATGAAAAGGGTTTCAAGTAGATATTATGATTTAATAAGTGTGATCAAATTGTATCTAGTGTTAAAACAATTAGGCAGAATCAAGATAGTTTTCAGTAGCAATAGGTTTACATCAAAAGTCATTTTACATCTCATATTTCTTTTTGTTAGTTATAAATGAGTTGACTATATATATATTGAAGGAGGTCCTATGGTGTATATTGGTCGGTGAAGATATAGTTTTGAATGAGAATAAAAGGGGAGAAATTAGAATAAAAAAAGTTTTAAGATATGCAAGCTAAAATTAAAATGGGAAAGGATCTTCTACTCCCAAATTTTCCTATCCACATATGTCCCCACACTACAAGTTGACACATGATCCAAGACATAGAGGTGTTATTATCACATTTCTTAAGGATAATAGAAGCCTCCCACCTTTACGTATAAGGGACATTGGCCAAGCAAACCCCAGGATACAAGCAAGCTTGGACTCAATCCTGTATTTCAACGAGGTGTGCTCCCTCGAGAGACTCGTGATATCTCCCATACAAACTAATTACCCTTTTATAGTCAAATAACAAAACTTGTCTAAATTTCATCAAAATTTTGGCATAGTTTACCCTTAGCAAGGTGATTATCATATATTAAACCTAAGTTAGATAGACAAGGATAACACCTTCAACCGAGTGGAAGTCCGTCAGTTTGAGGTGGTCCTCAACCCAATGATTGAAAGCAAAACTCCTCAAGTGAGCTGCCTATCCAAGGGCTCCAAATAGGTTTTGTATCCAATAACACACACCTAAAAGGGAAGAAAGAATGAGGAGAGAGGTCTTCTATCAATTGTTGCTTTCTCTTTTCTCTTTTTTGTTTTCAATTTGCTCACTATGCTTTGCACAGTTCTCTATATGGATTTTAACCCATTTTTCTTCATTTATAGTGATGATGGGTACTCTAATCCCATCCCACTTACCACCCATACACTACAACAAAATAAGCCTTTTACAGCATTTTTAAAATGTTGTCTATAGTTATAGACAACGTTTTTTAAACGTTGTGTCAAACTGCATAAGCAAAAGTAATTTACTTTTCACTATAGACAACATTTCAAAAACACTATCTAAAGTGTCACCATAGACAGACACTTTACTATAGATAGCATTTAAAAAATGCTAGCTATACATTTTTTTTAAATCCTGTAAAACCTGTCAGGGGAGCTGGTATGGCTTTCATTTTCAACACTAAATATGATGGCTAGAGACCTATAGTCACAGAACAAGACTTATCCTATGTAAAATGTTCAAAGTCTGTGTGTAAATTCGTGTGCATGGGAGCTTAGCTATTGGGATTCAAGGTGCATTGATGTTGTATATATATAAATATATTCACATTTTTTTCTCAGTTTCTTTTCTTTTCTTTTTCTTTTTCTCCCTCTCTTGGCCTTACTCCTTCTAAACTTTTCCTTCTTTTCCTTTCTTAGTAATCAACTCTCTCTCTCTTTATATATATATATATATATATATATATATCCCCAACACCTCCACCTTCGGCTTCCTTTTCCAAGTGATCGTAGGAAGCAATTCCATCGCCCGGCAGGAAGTATCCCATTTTCCACATGGTTTTATTTTCCACCTTCTTCTTCCTCTTCTTTTCTTCTCCCAACCGTTTCTCTCATCTCTTAGATTTTTTTTCCTTCTTTTGATATGTCTTTCATCCTCTTCATGTTCATGTTTTTGTCCAATTTCTTCTCGAACTCCTTTTTCCTCTTTTGCTTCCCCCTAAACTTTAGCCTAATTCTTAGTTTCTTGAAACAAATATGA
The DNA here is from genome assembly GCA_025762735.1 of Platanus orientalis. Lineage (NCBI taxonomy): Eukaryota > Viridiplantae > Streptophyta > Magnoliopsida > Proteales > Platanaceae > Platanus > Platanus orientalis. The sequence goes on along the minus strand of JAOXJP010033270.1, from coordinate 6,470 downwards.
CTGTGCTTACAAAATGATTACCAAAGAAAGAAATAAAGCTAGGGATACTACCTCCTTGCATTGGCTCTTTTGGGTTTATAGGCAATCGTTCCATGAAGTTACATGGTGTTAGAGGTGTCATGGTAATGAAAGCTACTGCATCTATGAAAAAAGGTAAGTATTGTTTATTTTTGTAAGTATCATGGTTCTTGGGGTCAATCAAATTAGGTTAGGGTTTATCTTCCTTTAATTATTTATTGGCTTTTCTACAATTTTTAATGCATTAAAGGGTGTTGAAGATTTCTTATTTTGGACATCTCTCTCCACTTCTTTCAAAGGCTGTCCCATAAAGTCAAAATCCTTCATTTATTCTATATGATGACAATTTAAGCTCTTGTAATGGAGTTAAAGTAATACCCACTTCATTATTTTTTTCTGTTCAATCTCCTATGTTTTGTGTTTGTGTATATGTGATTTTTTTAACCATTCTGGTTATTGTTTTGCTTTGTGCTATTTTACTTATCTTCTATTGAGTTATCATCTCTTGATTGGATAATCTACTTTAAGGCTTATAAGTTTGAATTTCTGTGGCTTGGGATCTCTAATGTCAAACGCTTTAGATATTCAAACCTTAGCGTACTTATATTAATTTTCATTTTGTTATTTTTAGGTCATATAGTTTTATTTTATTTTTTGTATCAAACTTGGTTTGACCTAAGAGACCTAGATAACTTTCCGTATAGAAGAATGAGACACTTAAGGGTACAAGACCGTTCTACTCTCAATCAAGGCAATTAATACTTTCATGTCTTTAACAACACAACTTCTAAGCAAATTTGACTATAAATTTACCTTTTGGATCTAGTGTCCAAACCATTATAAAAAATTAAATGAACCTTTTGGTATGGCCATAACCCAAAATTTGGTGTCCTTATAATATAAACTTGAAATTTATCTTCTTGCTTTCATGAATTCTACCATTGTATTCAACAAACCATAAAAAATGGAGAAAGGAAGTACTTCCTATATGGTATTTCCTCTAGCACCCGATGATCCAATCAACCAATGTAATCACCCTTCTTACGAAAATAACATTAAGCAATTCAAACTCTTGGTAGAAACTCTACAGTGAATGAAAAGATGTTGGTTTTTCTTTAGCCAATCTATACATTATTCATATGTCAACGATGATCTATCACCTATTAGTTAAATACTCTATTATTAAATTGTATCCAATGTCATGTACCAAACAAGGTCTCTACAGATGGAGGCATATAACATTTAGCTACACAACCCAAAATAAAATATTTGATGTAAAAAGCTTGTAAAGAAGCACTACTTGTTAAAGAAGCTCTCATGAAAAAGAATATAATAATTGAAGCTTCTTATCCCTTATGCAATGAAAAATGAAGAATGAATTGTTCATTGTTTAATATACTACTCAAAAGTTTCATATATATGGCATGTATCTAATCTTCATACCAATATGAATCAAAATGAAAATATATCCTTTTAGGAATGGTTAAAATGATGGATGTTTGGTAATGTTTGTGATAAATCTTTAGCAAATATGTTAAAACAAAAAGTAGCAATTACATGTTGGAATATTTGGAAAGCCAAAAATAATGTCATCTTTAGAAATGCTCCTCATGATTATAATGCAAATATATCTTCTTCTTGTAGGATGATGATGAAATGACGGAATCTATAAATGGAGAATGAAAATGATCAAGAATCAAGGGAAGAGAACACAACGAGCAACATAGAGTTGAAGCCTCTTGAAGAGGATTGGATCAAAGTCAATGTAGATGCTACAGTTTCAAGAGAAGCTAAAATAATAGGAGTAGGAGCTATTGCACGAAGTAAATAGGGACTACCAATTGCAACAAGAATAAAACAAGATATGGAGATCCTGAAATCGCACAAACAAAGGCAATTCTCAATGGAATTAAATTAGCAATGGAAATAGGAGAAGATAATGTTATCTTGCAAAGTGATGTGATAAATATAATCAAATATCTAAACACTATAGAATCTCCCTGGCCATGGAGAATTAAAAATCTTCTAGCACAATATTTAACATAAAACCAAGTTTTTGATAAAATAATGTTCACTTCTGTCTCAAGAATAACAAATTATGAGGCCCACTTCCTTGCAAAAAAAAGCGATTTGTATCTATTGGATTGGTTATGTAAGGACACCAAGCCCCTCAATTTCTTAATAAAAATATGTTTTACTTTACCCAGAAAAAACCCCTACCCCCACAAGAAAAAAAAAGAAAAATATTTAAAGCAAAAATCCTAAAGATCTCAAATTATGGAAAGAAAAAATTGATATGAGATCCTCATGATCTCACTTCCAAATTCTCTTATCTTCAACATACTCAAAATAGATTCCACTGACGGGAAGAGAGAAAAGTTTCCAACCCTTCTTCCCTAAGACTACTCTAAAATGCATGAACCAAATGCTTTGATCACCCAACTTACTCATTAACAAGGTTTTACTATAAATTAAATTATATTAACCAGGGAAAAAAATTTCCATGCTCAAAATATAATGCAACTAGTTTTATGTAACATAATTTCTCTATTGAATGTTCTAATTTAGTGGTCAAAATTATTATTATTATTATTTTATAAATAACTTGACAAATGTGGTCTAGAACAACTACAATAGATCTCACAAAATTTATCTAATTTTACAACTTAATGCTGGACTAAAAGTATCAGGATTTTGCCTAATGGGTTAAACCTTTAATTCTACTGATAAGTTGTCTATCCACTCTTACTTTTTTTGCACTTACAAGGAATGTCGTTCTTGAAAGATCATAATGTTTTTCTTATATTTCCAACCACACCAAAGGCCACATACAACTTACTAAGGCTCCAAATATTTACTATACCCCACTTCTTAAGGTGATTTGACTACTTCCATGTTCATTAAATATTATATATTTGACTCACTACTTTCTTAATAAAATATCAATGACAGATTACTTCCTTGCCACTTTATATGTCTCTTCTCTTTTAGATTTTTTTTCTTTTTATATTTGGGGCTAATGAATCAATCGAGCTCCCATGGATTTTAACTCTGAAATTGATTCCTATTTATGAAAATCATAAGGTTCATTAAATTATCCTATCCCTTTTAATGGGAAGCCATAATCACTAATTATCTTTAAGTGGATTTCAAAAACTTCAAATATTGCAATAAAAAGAAAAATTAATTAAAAAAACAAGAAGTTCATCTTAGTTGCAATGTCATAATAACTTAAATATTTCAGTACTTGGAGGTGATCCCTAATGTCGACATTGAAAAGAAAAAGAATTACCACCGTAAAATATTTTCAGGGAACAGTTGCAAGATGGCCATTCGGTTGTATAATTACAAAGGTGGATGGTGGATGTCTAGTTGGTCCTTTGTAAAAAAAAATTTCTATATATTCTTTATCTTCTTAAAATAAGAAAATACAAAAACAGGAATATATCTCACTTAACTGGTTTGATTAGTTGAATAATTTTAACAAGTTGATTTAAATGTTGTTTGATATTAATTGATGATGTCACATCCTTGACTTCATCGCAGACTCCTCCTCAATGAATTGATATAGTCTATCTCCAGCAAGAGACACTCAAACAAATTTATTTTTCAAACTTATTTAATTTTATATGTTGATTTGTTAATATATGCCTTATCTCTTGGTTTATAAAGTATCAATAAACACATGTGCATGCTCATACTTATTTAATTTGTAAAAGGATTGTTAATATTTTCTCCTAGTTTCTAAAATTTTGATGAACTCATTTAATTAGATTTCTGCAAAAGTACCTCAGGAAACAAATAAAAATTTAATGAAAATTTCAATGTACATTAACCCAACCTATTTAATTTTATAGGACAAATGTTTTTTTTTGTTGGTAAGTGAGAAAATTGTATTAATCAAAAAATGATTGCATGCAAGTATACATACATTGATTAGCACCATTTCTAATGGCCTCTAACAAACTACAAGGAAGATCGTCAAGATAAAGGATCTGTTCATCAGTCCCCACAACTAGAGATTCCAGGATGTCTGCCAGTTTGTTGGCCTCTCCAAATAAGTGAGATCTCATAGTGTTCCAAAGAGTTTAACACATGAAAGATCCTATTAACAATAATTATGATCCTCTAAGAACAAGCACAATGTTGTAAAAGAACATCAACTACAAGTTTGGAATTCAAGGTGATGTATAAAACCTTTAGACTTCTAGATTCCACAATGAGGAGATTCCTGTAAAGAGCAAAGAGCTCTATACACAAGGCAAGTTTGCTAGTTGTAGTTTCACGATAAGCCAATATAAGCTCTCCATTTGAGTTCCGTATGAATCCTCCATAGCTTCCTCTAGAAGTCGTCAAAGAATCATCACATGAGAGAACCCATACACACTGAGAAAGTATTGGTCATATGCAAGTTGTACGAGCATTATCATATGAGACGAATGTTAATGTCTTCTCTATTGGTATTCAAAATTTTGATACTCATGTATGAATGATTGTAATCTTTTGGGTACTTTTTATTGTCGGCTATTCATTCATCTTTTTTATCATCCTCTACATTGGTCAGCTTCTATTCCATGAATTTTCATGCATTATCTTAAGGGAGTTATAAGAGTTTTGAAATATGGCATTGGAAGCTAAAATATGATGGATCAAAATAAATTCAATTAGATTCTTATTGATTTAAAAGTAGAAAAACTATTTTCATGCCTATACAGTGGTAAAATCCATCCTTTATAGAGAAATAATCAATTGTTTTTGCATCCAATAGACGGGCTTATGAGTTTAACATGGTTGATCTTAATGTGGTTTTCATTTTCTTTTTTCTTTTCTTTTTTACCTCAATGACTTGGAATTATGATTTCACTGTTGGAACCCAATTATCTAAGTAAATTCAATTTAACACCCTAAATCCCTTTTTACTGTCTGAATGTGTTTTAATTTTAAGGTTACTTTAAATTTAATCTTCAACCTTTCATTATCATGAGTTTCATTTCTTTCATTTGCATTTTCTTTATTTTTATATGTCATTGTTTTAAAAAATTTATACAAGCCATACATTGCACAAGGTTTTTTTTTTTTTTTTTCTTTCTAGTTTAGGATAATAGGAAAATAGACTGCATGTGTAGGGAGAGCCATACGTCACTGAAACGTAGATCATCGGGTCTTATTTTTTCCTATTAAACCATACCCATCTGTGTATAGGTATTTGCATCTTGATCAACCTCTTATGCATTACAGACAAGAAGGTGGGTGTCCTTTTGCATGCAAGATGTGTGTAATAGATGAGAAACCAAGCGCTTTGTTAGTGGGTATCAAGTGGTGCAATAACATATTAATTGAGAAGGCGGATTTTCTCTTGCGAAAAAGCTCCTGATGACCCTCTTGAGACAGGCTCTGTAAGCCACGTTGTGAAAAGATAAAGAAGATAAAGATCCCAACACAGTAGCAAAAAGGTGATTTTCCTCGTTTTTGGCACATGTCACTTGGTGCAAGATGGTCGCCAGAAACTTTCTCACAAGAAGCAATCCAGGATGAAACAAATTAAATTAACATAACCCAACGTATCCGAAATTGTGCTTAGACTAAGGCTGTCAAATAGGCCGGGTTGGCCCGAAGCCTTATATGTTTGGCCCAAAAATGTCAGACTGGCCAACCTGATTTTGGACTGGGTTGAGTTCAGGCCCAACTTTTAGGCTTAAATGTTTATTCGGGCCGAAGTTGGGCAGATTCAAGTTTAGCCCGAGTCCTGGTCCAACCTGGCCTGAACTAGTTAACAAATAATAATTTTATTTACATGTTGATGTGAGGTTAATATTTTTTTTAATTCTTTTTGTATCCATATATTTTTAACAAATTTACTATCATCGATTAGTTCAAGTGTCAATTGTTCAAAAAAGGCCATCCAATATGCATTTAGGGGCAATTATGGGCCTAAATTAGCCCCAAATTAAGGATTTAAAAAAAAAAAATTCAGGCAGCCTGAGCTGGGCCCCAAGCCCATTGTTTTAAGACAGGTTGAGTTCAAGCTGACCACCTTGGGCCAAGTTCGGGCTCATGCTGAGTTTGGACTAGGATGAAATATTTTGGGCTGAATTCAGACAGACCTTGGCCCAGCTTAGCCCAGCCCTGGCCCATAGGCAGAGTTTAAAGTGAGTGTGGACTGAGTTTAGTCTGAGTTCAAGCTGGGTTGTGCTTTTAATTATTATATTCAAACCCGTCAGGATGGGTTCAGGCTGGGATGAGGTATGAGAACACTCAGCCCATATATTATTTTGGGCTTTAAAGTTGAGCCCGTTTCAGCACAAATAGAAACTATCAAGACCTAACCTATCCAGATTTTGGGCATAATAAATCGGGCTTAAGGCCAGTACAGGCCAATGAAACCCTGAAAAAAAAAAAAAGTCCTAAGTGGATGCAGCCCAATGAAACCCTGAGGATCAGCCTTGTAGCAC
>JAOXJP010033259.1:0-16734 GCA_025762735.1 Platanus orientalis | reverse complement strand
CCCTCACTTAAACAAAACCAAAATACCATCTATATCCTAACTCTAGTAAACTCAGAAAAACATCTATAAAAATGTGTAAAAAAACTCCTAAAACTTTATCAAACGCTCCATAAATCAAGCCAACATCTCCCATACTTGTTTCCTTGCCTCTCCCCTTGCATGGACCACACCAAGGCCTTGTGTGGGCCCCACCTTGCCTCCATGTCCTCATCATTCCCTGTTCTAAAATTTTCATCCCACTCCTTTCTTTTCCAACGCAGAAAAGAGAGCCAAAGCCACCTTTCATAACCCACAAAAGAGATTCTTAAGATGTTTTCCACCTCTAATATAGATATATTAGGTGATGTGTCGAATACATGTAATAGATTTCATATGCCATATGTTATCTGCTGCATAGTTTTTAGAAATATGTTTTGCGTAAATAAATATTATGTAATATGTATTAATGTATAATATTAACTTTAAAGTTGCAGACATCCCCTACGGAGCATGTACCTTGGTATTGATGTTACTTGAAATGCTTCAAATGGTTGTCTTGCTAAGTGTGTTGGTACTAATACTATCGTTTCTGAAATTTCATCCAAGGATTCCAATGTCTCCATAATTTTAACAATATTTCTATGAACTTCTATTAACTTCCATGCATTAATTCCACTTCCAGGGGAACCAAAGTTTATGCTGAAACAAAAGTTTTAAACCTTGGACCACATTAGATGAATGATTATGATTTTGCATCATTTTCTGTCAGTGCATGAGTACCAGTGCGTGCTGGATGGTGTTGGACAGCATAAAACGAAGCCCACTGCTTGTATGTAGTAGTCAAAGTCTATGAGTTTTATGTTGTCAGAAAGAAAAAAAAAGTCCACCTAAAGTAGTCAAACAGTCTAGTTAAAGTCATGTTTTGATTTTGAAGATGTTCTTTCTAGAAGTCATTTACATAAGCCTTGGTAAGTAAACTAGGTATATTTCCCTTTGGAAGTATGATTCATTGCCTAGAGTAGAGAGTGCATTAATGTTTGTTCCTTCACCTAGAAAATACTTGGGTTCCTACAATGATTAAGACGGTACTCTAAGAGCTTCTTATTTAATGCATATTTATGAGAAGATTATTGAGAAAGTGTTGGATGTCAACCTTTAGTACAATATTTCAGAATCATTTTAAAAATACTTATGTTGTTCCCCATCTTGAAACCAGTTTGTTTAATTGCTCTCTTTCTACAATATTGATTCTGAATTTCAGATTGTAACTGCACTGTAGCATGGTCTATAATTAGTTTAACAATTGCAACTTATCCTTTCCGACAACCTATACTTCCAACTGGGTAAGATTAGGATCAAAGAAGATTGAACAATTTAATAAATTTAAATGAAATTTTTTCCTCTCTAGAGAACCCAATTGCTTGAGTTCCTCTCGGTTTTTCTCCCAAATATATACCCATATTACATGATACAAAAGAAATTCCTAGATGCTGCTCCTAATAGGTAAGAAAGCACAAACATATATGCATCTCATAAATTATTTCTTTCAAAGGATTAAAAGCATCCCTTCCGAGCAAGGTATGACTAAGAAGAAGCCCCTAAGCATCCCTTTGATCAAAAAAGCCCCTAGATCTTATTTTGCACAAAAAGGTTAAAACGGTCAACTTGCAAGGACTGCATGGTTATCCCATGGAAGAGACTAACCAAACAACATATGTTAGCAGTTTTAGATGTTTGCATTAAGAGTGAAGATAAGAAGAGGAAGGCACGTCCCAAAAAATTGGTGCAATTTAAGAGTAAAAATTGCGGTATATAAAGAAAAATTGATAAAGGAAAGACAGTTTTTGGACGAAGAAGATAATGCTATGGGAATGAAATTGCTGGTGGAATGATGAAAACTCAAACTGCAGTTAAAATAAAGAGGTTCTACTACAAGACTTGGTAGAGGATTAGAAAAAAGGTAAAATTAAAATGATGATAAGCTAGAAAGGAAGCTAAGAAAGCAATAAGTGGTAAAGCTAAGTTTATGGTGTATGATGACCCTAATTGTAAGTGAGGTAAAAGGAAGGTCAAAAGGAATATATAAACTTAAAAGGATGAGCGAGAGGAAATGTAGAGACCTAAATAATGTTAGATTAATCAGAAGAGAGGACCAGGGAGTTTTAGCAAAGAACAATTCAAGACATTTAAAAAAGGTGGAGCAATTTTCAAAAAATATTGAACAAAAACCAGCTAGGGGACTAAGGTTTAGGTAGAACCAATAGCCCCAATGAGATCAAGGAACATAGGTATTGCCATTGAATTAGGGTATCAGATGTTAATGAAGCATAAAGAAATATGAAAACAACACGAATAAAGAAGACATAAAAGTTGCACTGCCTACTTTGGCATCAAACTTTTTTTTCTTTATTTTATGAATACAATAAGCTTGAATGTTTTGATTTTTAAATTGTCCCAACTATGTTCCAAAAGCTACCGATGTCAAGGAAAAACTATACCTCATTTTCTCCTAACACCAGAAGTATATCAGTTTCAAGTTTAGAATTACGCACACATACTGCACAAATACTACAGTTTTTTTCTTTTTTCTTTTGTTCATTTTTGGGAGGGAGAGAGAGGTTAATCAATACTATAGCAGTTATGCCCCTGACTGATCAAATAGGCTGACAAATCAACACATGGTATGTACCAAACTGCCAATAAACCATAAGTATTGCCAAACAACAATTTGAAAGGCACGGCAACTGTTATAGAACAATGAAGAATATTTAGTTCACCTCAATAAGTGCATCCCGTTTTGAAAGTTCTTCTTCAAGTTTCTTGGTAACTGCCAAAGAATCGATGTTGTCTCCTGTTGCCATTGCATTTGATACAATACCAGAAGACTCAGACTCTGCAGGATTTGCCGACCCAGAACCTCTAGAGTGGAGGGATACATTCAGTTGTGATTCAATACTCTTTATTTTGGCCTATTACAAAAAAAAAGTGAAAAGAGAGAATTTAACCAAGACAAAGGTAAAAGAGAATTGCAGATCAAGACAACAGAAACATGTAACTATCACAGTTTCAAATATATTTATTCTGAAGTTCCTACCAATAGAATCTTTGTCCCAAAATAGTGGAGAACTTGGTTAGTTTCAGTAAACATCATTTAAAATGATGCTGAAATCAATCATGCACATGAAAAGCGCAAAGCTATGTAAGCAACATCAAACACAGACAACACTTTTAATGAATATCAATTATAACTAAGTATAATAGCAGAACTGATCCAGATGTCAACTTGAAAAGGGTGCCAGGCCTGTTCAATAGGCAGGTAGATCAGATGATGTCATGAATATATTAAACAAGAACAGAAAACAAATTTGATGCTGTCCAGGGCCAACAGTTTCAAAGACAACCAATTTGATAAAAAACTGCCACGTAATCTGAACTTTGAACAGTTTTTATGCAGATTCAAGCTAAACTGCTCCACAAGAAAAACCGGTTCACCTTTTCCCAGGTCAACCATCAAGCCAGTTTGGTTTTTACTACCATGGAAAACCCATCTAAATGTTGAGGTATACAAGTGTGTATGTCCAGATATATGTGGTACAATATGTGAGGCTATAAAAGTCTTTGGTATGTAGAGGGTATACTTGTCAATACCCAGAAGTCTCTTTTGTATTCTTTTGAATTTGGATGTATACAAATATACAATACGTATAGAAGAGACTCTAAGACTCCATACAATTCCCCTAATCTCTCTCTTTCTTTCTTCTTCTTTGTCTTCTTCCCTTCTTCCCCAAACAAACCCTAACAGTCTTTCACTTTTTGCACAAGTCCACTTGGTATCAGAGCCAGGTTTCAAGTTTGTTGCATGTTTCAATCTACCAAGGAGAAAAGTTAGCGTCAGGGGTTTGCTAACGTCGGCATTTGGGGTCGAGGTATGTGAATCCCCAATATGGTTCCTTTTGATTTTTAGATAATTATGGTGCAAGTTTCAATCAAATTGGGGCAGATTCGAGGGTTTAATAAAATTTTCTAGAGTTTATTGGCTATATGCCCACATCTAAGTAATCTGCTCCTTGTGACGTGAAGGATTGTTGTTTTCTTCCAATGATGGAAGTGGACTGGTCATTTTTCTCCTGGAATCCTCCAAATCAAATCTCATTCAATTTGGTCGAAATTCGAGCTCTCGACGTCATTTTTTGTCTCACGGTCTTAATGCTGGCAGTCTCCATCACGTTCTCTAGGTTAGTTTTTCAATTTGGATGTTTCCAATGCTTCTTTACCGGTTGTTTGGTGTTCGTCTGACATTCATATGCTGTTCATATCATTGTTTGATCCAGAGTGTCCCATGCTGTTGTTTTTTCACTCTCAATGTGATTTCAGCTGTTTGTATATTATCTTGTTTGTTTGCTGGCCCTTATTCTGTGATATCGAGGCTATTATAGCTGTTAACAGCTTCGGTTGTGCTTGGTTTTACCAATTAGGGTGTATGTGCTCCTCTTTGTACACGAATTGTGTGGCTGTATTAACTTGGTGTGGTTTCTTAGTACCTCAAAGGTCTTTGTTTTCGCTGTTGTGTTTGCTCTTGTTCTTCAACAACTGTGGTATTGGTTTTATCTCTATATTTTGTGATCTCCAAGTCTGACAGTTGTTCCATATTGTTGCCTGGTATTGGTTTATGTACCATTGTACAGAAGATGTGAGGTGAAGTTGTATTTATCTAGACTATTTGGTCCATTGTATTGACTTAAAGTGCTTGCCAGCCGTTTGTTACTGTATTTAGGAACATTGATGTGAGGACCTTGCCCACATTAGCCGATTGTTTAATTGTGCTGTGCTCGTTGGCTTCTTTTTTGTGGCTGATCAGTGTGATATCATTCATGTTGGTGCTTCTTTTATGTTGTTTACTCTTGGGATACTTAGTCTTCTCATTGTGAAGTGTTGATAGTATGGAGCAGTTCTATTCCTCAACCTCTTGCATTCTGTAGCTTCTTGGAGTTCCCTGCTCACATTGGCAGCTTTGTCTGTGGGCTATCCCCTTGGTTAGATCAATTATTGGTTACTTTTACTTATTTATTTGCTAAGAAAATTTTCATTGGAAAAAAGAGGATAAAGATCCCTCCAAAGAAAGTCATGTACAAGAGTTTATTATCATTTTACCCCACCCTTTTTCCAAATTCACAATAGCTCCCCTCCCCCCGGGTGTCTACATAATTAACAGCCCAAAAGCACCACTTATTCCTGGCCTTACTAAAGACCTTAAAGAAGGGCACGGCATATCTTTGATTTCTTTCCAGTCAAAGATCTTGGTTACCATGGTGCATTAGGCCTTCTGTAGTGTTGTGCAATTCTTGACAACGATGTGTTTGGTCTCTTTAGTGGTTATTGGTTCTCTCTATACGGCGAATTATGGCACAGTTTCAGCCTCCTAGTGTCTCTTCTGCCTGTTTTGGTATTTCATCGCTATTTGCCCAGTCATCCCTAGATCATTGATTCTAGGGCATCTCATCATATGACTGGTATGTCCATTTTTTCCTTTTACCACATTAGTTCTAGCAGAGACAAGGTACATATTGTAGGTGGCTCATTTTTCTTTTGTAGCTAGTACCGGTTACATTCCTCTTACCTCTTCTTTGCTCTTGTCCAATGTAATTCATGTTCCCAATTTTAAGTTGAACCTTCTTTCAATTAGTCATATTACAAAAGCCTTGAATTGTAGTGTCACGTTTTTTCCTTCATATTGTGTTTTTTAGGACTTGAAGACATGAGGATTAAGGGGGTATCTTATGGATGGTTGTTCTTTGGTTTCCTCTATGATTAAGCAGGTATCATCTCCTTCATCTCCAGCTCAGCAGCCGCCTCACCTTCTATATCTTCCTGTTCTCAGTGTGATCAGCTTTTTTGGTGGCATTCTCGTCCTTGTCATATCTACTTTCCCATGTTACAAAAATTATTTCCATGATTATGCTCATCTATTTCTGATTTCCATTGTGAAACCTGTGAGTTGGCCAAACATTGTTGCTCTTCATATTCCCCGAGTATGAGTAGTAGTTCTACTCCAATTGCCCTGTTCATTCAAATGTGTGGGGACCTACCCCAATTGCCCCCTTGTTTAGCTTTTGTTATTTTGTGACATTTATCAATGATTATTCCAGGGCTACTTGGATTTACTCGTTAAAATCCCATGATGAGGTGTTTTCAGCGTTTCAGTTATTTTACAAATTAGTTGAGACACAGTTTGACACTAAACTCAAAGTTTTTCATTCGGATAATGGTGACAGATATATGATGCATGTCTTCACCTCTTACCTCGCTTAGCCTGGCATCTTTCACCAAACTATTTGTCATGGTACTCCCAACCAAAATGAAGCCGCTGAGAGAAAGAATCGCCATCTTCTTGAGATCATTCAGTCCCTACTCTTTCATATGCATGTTCCTCAAATTTTCTAAGCTGATGCCCTTCACATTATGGCTTACTTGATGAATCATATGCCTTCCCACATTCTTGCCTTCAAATGCCCTCTCAAGCTTCTCTCTTGTCCATCTCTTGCATCCTCTCTCCCTCTTAAGGTCTTTGGTTGCATTTGCTATGCTCATGTTCCTAAGTCCGACCGCTCTAAGTTGGATCCCAAGGCTCTTATGTGCATTTTCCTTAGGTATACTCTGATGAGGACATGGGAGCAAGGTGGAGCCCACACGTGGCCTTAGTGGGATTCACGCAAGGAGGCAAACAAGGAAGAGCATGGAGGATGCAATTGAGCAATTTTATGGAGGATTTGATAGAGTTTTAGAAGTTTTCATAAACTTTTATTCAATTTATAGATAGGTTTTAGAGTTTATTAGAATTAGGGACATAAGAGGAATTAAAGTTTTTGTCTTTGAGCTTTTAGACTTTATGTAATAAGCCCAAAAGAGGGTTGGTCGACCACTCTAGAAGTGGGGGACCAAATTAGATATTTCTTTATTTTAGTTTGCTTCTATTTTGATGTAAAATAGAGGGGACAACCCTAGCAGTCGTGGGTTATAAAAGAACCCTCTCCCTCTTTATTTCTTAATGAATTTTATAAAAGTTTTTTACTGGTTTTTACTGTTCACACAAGTTGGCCTCTCATCCTCCAAGTTTTGGTGCATACTTGGAACCTTGGATGGTGAATTCTAAGGTAAGTGAAGGTTGGTGAGTTCCTTCATACCTCATCTTCCTCTTCTTCTTCTTCTTTTTTCTTATATTTTTCTGTTTTACACCCTTAAACCCCAACTCCACTCCATCAACTTAACCAGTCGGTCACTCATATACGCCCTCATGTTGCTGTCTTTGTTATTTCCACACAGAAATCTCTACTTATCACACCCATTAATCCATTAACCCAATCGGTTACCCATAAATCCATACACATCTTTAAAATCTTGATTTCCATTAGCCTATTTTACTGCCCAGATTAGTTCCAGCAACCCTATTCTTTAATATTCCATCTCTTCCCTTCAAAGTTTTATTGCCTGTTTCACACGGTTGATACTAAGATCAATTTCCATGGTCTAGACCTAAGAAAACCCATTAAAGAAACCTGTTGCCAGACCTATTTCTTATGGATTTTGATTCTTTTCTTTAGAACACCATTCACATAACCTCTATTACTTGTGGATACTCCTAGTTTGTAAGTATTTGGGTTTTCTTTACACTAATAATTTATTTACTTGAAGCTTGGTTCCATCAACACATCATATGGAAGAACTGCTGTGAAGGATTATCTCTGATCACCAGGTGTTCAATAAAATACTCAAGTGTATGCTGAAGTTTATTCTTTGAAGTAATTTGCTGTGGGTTGGTGTATTCTTATTGCTTAAAGATTGCTCTTCAATTTCATAAGCTGCTGGCAGCTAATGAGAGGTTTTTATTGAGTCATTTCTGACCAATCCAATGTTGGCTGCTGTCTAAGAACAGACCACAGGCACTTTTCCCTTTCGTACCACATGCTCCTAATCAGAAGGGCTATAAATGTTACCATCCCTATACTCGAAAGCACATTGTCTACATAGATGTTACTTTTCATGAGACTATTTCATTTTTCCCCTAGCCAACGTCATCTCTAGGGGGAGAGTAGAAATGATAGGGAAGATGAGTTGGCTCTTCCTTTACCTATTACTCCATATGTTTTTTATGTTGATGGATGTCGTAGCCAGGGGAAGATGGAACAAGTAGGTAGGGATGTCCATGAGCCGGGCCTTAGTAGGCCCTAGGCCCAACTTTGTACATTACAAGCTCGGGCCTGGAAGAAACTCAAAATCAAGACCCGAGCCCGACCCAACCTTATTGTGTGGGCCTCAGGCTGGCCAAAGACACTTTAATATATTATATAAAACTAAATTTTATATTAAAAAAACACTTAATATTTATATAAAAGTTTATATAAAAAAACTACATATTTCTATAAAAATGTATATGAAAACTCCATATATCTATCTAATGGGATTCGGCCCAAGGGCCGTTAGCAGCGGGCCCTTGGGCCTTAGGTTTGGCCAGTGTAGGCTAGAGTATGGCCCAAACATAAGATCAAACTTCAATGTCAAACCCAGGGCTCTATCGGGCCTAGTCTTGGGCCAGGCCTTTTGGACCAACTTTTTGGCTCGAGTTGACCCGGTCTTGTGCATAGCCCTACAAGTAGTTGCTCATAAAGAGAAAGAACCAGTGGCCACCATCCCAAAGAAGGTTTGGACGCAAGATTTCACTCATGTGTTTGTAAGGTATAAGAAGAGGTTGCCTCTACCCCTGAATCTCATGTTCCTCTCCAGCCAGTATCCTTGTCTCCAGGCATTGCTCTCTCTATGCCTCAAGATGATTTCCATCTTCCTATTGCTATTAAAAAGGGTATTTGTTCTTGTGTGTAGCACCCTATTGTTAATTATGTGCGTTATGACTTTGTCTCCTGAGTTTATGACTTTCTCTACCTCATTTTCCTCTATTTCCATTCCATATAGCATACCACAAGCTCTTTCCCAATCTCGATGGCAAAGAACAATAAAGGAAGAAATGCAGGCCTTAAAAAAGAAAAACACATGGGATGTCATAGATCTTCCACGAGGGAATGAGCCAATGAGGTGCAGATGGGTATTCTCAGTGAAGCTACAACTAAATGGCACTGTTGAGCAATATAATTCCAAATTGGTAGCTAAGGGTTACACCTAGACTTAAGGGATTGACTATCAAAAGAGCTTTGCCCCATTAGCAAAGATGAATTCAATCACGATCTTGATCTCTATTACTGCAAATCAAGGATGGCCATTATTCCAACTTGATGTCAAGAATGCTTCATCCATCGAAACCTTGAAGAGAAAATATACATGAGAACTCATGGTTTCCAACTCTCAACTGAATACATGACTATATAGTATACATGTAAATGTAAATTGTCAATTCCATAGATTGGAAAATAGATGGAGTGGTAGATTAAGCATGGCATGAGCATATTGCATATATTAGTCATGTATGTAATCTTTAGAGTCCTTGTGTCCAAAGAATGAACACATACTATAAGGACTTGAAGCCACAAGGAAGGATGTCCCTCAAGATTGCCAAGGTCCAAGACTTGAAGATTCAAGCTTCTACATTCTCAAGAAACGTATATTAAGGTAAAGAATAGGTTAGACATAGGTTATAAAACCTAAAGATCCTTTTGCGGGTCAATGGACCAACCCATGCCTTAGACATAAAACCCATAGTGATTGGGAATCACTTTAAGTCAAAATGGCAGAAAAGCAGGGGAATCAGATCGATCCGAGGGGGTTGGATCAACCAAACTTACCGGTTCAATCCGCCACTTAGCGGATCCATCTTATTGGTCTATCGGATCGATCCAAGGTTGCTCGCGTTGTTAGCTCCTGAAACTGACTGCACCATCGGATCAATCCAATTTAACGGATTAATTCGATCAGATCCATCAAATATAATCGGATGCTACAATTTTTTTACCGTTAAGGATGATGTCAAATCAAAGGTGCACAACTATGCCCGTCCCCTATAAATATAAGAGAGCTCTAACACAAACAAAGAGATCCTTAGAGAAAGAAAGATCAAAGCATTCAATCCTCTCAACCACCAAAAGACTCTCATTTATAAGCTTCCATTAAAGATTCAAAGAAGCATGAGCCATTAAAGTGTTATCCTAGCAATCATTCTTCATAGAATACAAAGAGGGAAGTAAGAAGAGGGTTTACTCCCAAGTAAACCCTAGTGTGAAGCTCCAAGAAGCAAGGAGGCGATTCTTGGGAGCTTGGTGGAAAGCCAAGGCAAACTAGCTCTACTAGGAACATCCACCTACAAAAGCAAGCAAGCAATACACAAACCTTCAATAGGTAATTTGTATTGACTGCCTTTTTTATTGAGACCATAGCACTACCACCGGAGACACCGGAAGTGTAGACCAAACTCCTGCCAGAGACACCAGGAATATAAACCACACTCGCCGGAAACACTGAGTGTAGAGCTTGTGAGTGATAAGGCAATCACTAGGAATGTAAGTAGTTAGGTTTTGAATTTCAACCTTGATTGTAAGTTGCTTCAATCTAAATAAAATTTAGTACCTCCGCGGTGAGCTTTGATAGTGGATGTAGGTCAGTGTGTCGAACCACTACAAATATTGTGTTGTGTGTAGAATGCTTGTGGTGTGTATTGTCTCTTCTCTTTACTTTGGCATAGCATTTATTGTATAATCTTTCATACTTGTAATTAATTAGTAATCATAATTAATTGAAAGATAAAATTGAACATTGACATATCATTGCACTTGTAAACCTTAAAGAATTAATTTATAACATTAAGTGCATCAATTTCCAAGTAACATTTGAACATCTTTATATTGGAAATTTAAGTGAGGGTCTATCAAAAAGAATTTTTAATATATCCTATTCACCCCCCCTCTAGGATTAAAACCAAACTTTCATAAAAAGTATACATGAGAATACCCCATGGTTTCCAACTCTCCCCCAGAAAAGGAAAAGTGTGCCGTTTCAAGAAAGCTCTCTATAGCCTTAAGCAATCTCCTCAAGCGTGGTTTGAAAGGTTTAGTGGTGTCATGCTCAAAAATGGCTATAAGCAGTGTCAAGCATATCATACCCTCTTTGTGAAACATCAGTAAGGGAATGTGACAAGTCTCATTATGAATGTTAATGATATTGTAGCTATAAGTGATGACTATTGTGAGATCAAGAAACTTAAAGGTTTTCTTGGTAACGAATTTAAGATCAAAGACTTGGGGCTTTTGAGATACTTCCTTGGAATTTAAGTTGTTAGATCCAAGGATGGCCTCTTTCTATCACAACACAAATACGTGTTAGATATCCTTCAGGACCCTAGGATGCTAGGGTGAAGACCTAGTAACACTCCCATTGAGTCTAATCACCATTTACATGCAAATGAGGACCGCTGACTTATTGATATTGGGCATTATCAGAGACTAATGGGGCAGCTTATCTAGTTGACGTTAACTAGACCAGATATCTCTTATGTAGTTGGAGTGATCAATCAGTTTATGCATGCTCCCACAACCAAGCACCTTGAGGCAAAATATCACATTGTCTATTACTTAAAAAAGAGTCCAAGTCAAGGACTCTTATTTCATAGAAGACATGATTTACGAGTAAGGGCCTTCACCAATATAAATTGGATAGGTTCTGTGACTGATAAGAGGTCCACTTCATGTTCTTGCACATTTGTAGGAGGTAACCTAGTCTCTTGGTGTAGCAAGAAGCAACCATTTGTAACTTGATCAAATGCAGAGGTAAAGTTTCGGGCCATGGCATATGGATTCGTGAGATGTTGTGGATTTGTGGCATCCTAAAAGAGTTGGGATTCAACTCTCAAGGCCCTGTACGACTATATTCTGACAGTAAATTCGCAATTAGCATTGCTCATGATCCCATTCAGCATGATAAAACGAAGCACATCGAGGTTGACAGACACTTCATCAAGCAAAAGTTGCAAAACAAGAAAATATGTATTCCCTTTGTGAGGACTAAAGATCAGTTGGCCAATGTGTTCCTAAAGGGCTGTGTAGTCCTAGCTTTAGGAAAATTGTTAGCAAGCTTGGTATGCAAAATATTTACAAATTAGCTTGAGGGGAAGTGTTGAGGTATATGAGTATATATACAGGTGTATGTGGGTACAATATGTGAGGGTATACAAGCCTTTATGTAGAGGGTATACTTGTATATACCCGTAAGTGTCTCTCTTGTATTCTTATATATATATAGATAATTTTTATTCTTTTAAATTTGAATATATACAAGACGTATTGGAGAGACTCTACGAATCTCCATATGATTCCCCTAATCTCTCTCTCCTTCTTCTACCTACAAACCCCAACACAAACTTTCAGTTCCTCGCACAAATCCACTCTAAATAGTTAGTAGAATATTATAAGCAAGACTTATTTTCAATAATAAAATATGAAGTTCTTAACAATGAATCCAATTTACAAAAAAGATAATCATATGTAATGTCAAATCCTCTCTAAAAATAAAATGTTTAGATCTGCAAAAAGAAAAAGAAAGATGGATGCATGGTAACTTCTTAATTTGTACAAAATGAAAACATCTGACACTAAAGGCAGACTTCAACAAAAGAGCACATTAGAATTTCTCATCTTTTTAGCCTGGGGCCTGCCCACTGAATGGTCACCCCCACAATCACTACATTTATGTAAAAGAATGTAATATAGAAACAAGTAGAACAATACTTTTCCTAGTAATGAATGAAGATAAGAAAACTGATATAACCCCTACCTGCAGGGCTTGAATTGTTGAATCCCGTTGCTTTATCTGCATTTTCTGGTCTTCCTCCAATTGTAAAAGATGGGCAACTTGATTTCTAAGCTGAGCATTCTGATCCTTTTCAATTTTATGCTTCTCTGCAAGTATTAAATTTTCTGACTGCAACAAAGTGAGAAAAAAAAGGAGTCAACTTAATTATCATGTTAACCAGACATGTCAAAATCAGTGTCATGCAAACTCTGAACACAAATAAAAATGGAATAAGTACAATAAAAATCCATTTTCCAAGTTGCAGTCATTCTCTGCATTTGATGTTGGTGATAATCAATGCACTGATTGGATGCTAAAACTCATTCCAAAGTAGGACAATATAAGATAAGGCATTGAGGAAGAAGGTGGGATGTCATACAAGACTGTAATTGACTGGGAAATCTTTAAAAAATTTATATAACAGTCAGGACTTATTATACTAACTTCATGAGGTATTTATTTCAATGTATCATTCAACAAACTCCTCTCAAAAACCTATATAATTATACTAATCAGCCTTATCGAAATTGTTCCCTTCTTTTAGTACAGGATTCATATCCAACCATGTGGTTTAAGTGCATACAATACCTTTTGCTATCTTATATATACAAATAACAGCAGTGATTACAATAAGACACTTCAACATGGAACTCATTGAAGCAAACATAACAAGTCAAAAGATGTGATAAATCTGCATGTTTAACTTGACAAAGAGCAGACAAAACAAAGCTCTATAAAACTAGTTTAAGTTTCTGAAAACAAATTATGGCTGCTGAGAGAGTATTAAAACTCAAAAGAGATGGAAGACTCAGTTTGAGATCCATGACCATGATTAACTGTGCCAAACTACCTCATAACATGTGACACATAAGGAAAGAAAATAGAAGGATTGTATATGAAAGTTGCAACACCTTCAAATCGGACTGCAGTGTGAATGAAACTTTCCAGGCCTTTTGGACTTCATTGAAGAGTAGGACACACTGATCGTTTGAATCTTTCAGTGCTTGCTTCAGTCCCAAAACCTCTTGCTTTAGATCACAGATTTCCTTCTCTTTTTCATATGACTCCTTGCGTGCATCATTTGCCTATAAACCCATAAAAATTTATGGCTCAGTGGAAGACAAAGCATTTTTTAAGAATACGATCAGATTGATGGATTAACCACTACCATACTTCAAAATCCATAAATGATGTCGATTCAGAACCTTTTTGACTCGGTTTGGCAAGGTAAAAAGCATTAGATCCAAATTCATTTAAATAGAAGAATTCTAAGCCAATGATCAAATTAGTCATTCTAGTAAAATCAACAATCTTTGAAAGACCAAAGAATTCATAAATTGACAGACTGGATACAGGATTAAACCAGAACACTTTTAACAATGGAAGAAAAAGATAAAAATGAAGGTAATAAATAAACTTTTCTCTCAACTTCCATGAGAACAGAGGTTCCAGAGAAACTTACAACATCTCTCCATTTCTTAATCGTATCTCGATTTCCAAGACTTAGTTCAGCGTTTCGAGCTCTTGCAGAAAAATTGAGGGCAGATACTGTCTCAGATATATTCGAAACATTCGGACACACATTGACAATCATCAAAGTTTTTGAGCTTCCACCTGTAAAAGGATCATTGTGCAACAGTGTAAATCACAAGAACACCCACACCTACAGAGGTGTCAAACAGAGCGTGTATGTTGGTTTTTCCTACTTGTGCAATTACAGCTAAGTTCTACAACCATGATGATTAAAAAGCTCCATGAACAAGATATGGGCACCCCAAGTATTATTTTATGCAGAAAGGAAGAAAGAAAACACACACACACACACACAGAGAAACAAACAAGCAAAAAAAAAGGAAGGAACCAAGATATTCTACTAGTGCTAAGGCTTCCCAAAGATACGATAAGTTGACTAGTTCAAAGCAAAGTAAAATTGAAATGATTAACACAAAAATAAATAAATAAGAATAAAAACAGCTATTAAATCACATATCCTGTTTGTAAAAAATTAGCCTCTTTCACATGCACAGGGAAACTGAGTTGTGATCCATCAGATATAAACCAATGACAAGAAGACTAGAGTAATAAGGGTACACCAACAACAAAACCAAAAGAAAAGGTTATTTAGTACACCAGAGTCGTCTCCACTCCCTCTCTCAATAGCCTGAGCCCACTAGGATAGGGTGGGTCTGTGACCTGGGACCCATTTATGAAAAAAAGTGCTAAACCCATGCTTTCTAGTCAGTGAACTTATGTAAAGTACTACAACACACTTCCGTAACAATGTTGTAACACTGGCATGTGTGAATTGGGTAAGCACATGACACAAACTCCTCTTTATAGAGATAACATAAAGTCAATAGACATAGAGGCCTGTTGACAAGAACCCCAGGGAAACAGACACCCAAAGTTTGCTCACACCTTCATGTTGTGCTCAATCTCTCGATCCTGAATTGGACTCAAGAAAGACACCTCCCGAACATTATCAAGGACCACCTTATGGTTACTGGAATTCCCAGGAAGTACTATCACTCTTCTCATCTCTTGTTCGTCCTGTTGAGTCA
This sequence comes from Platanus orientalis, assembly GCA_025762735.1. NCBI lineage: Eukaryota > Viridiplantae > Streptophyta > Magnoliopsida > Proteales > Platanaceae > Platanus > Platanus orientalis. The sequence goes on along the minus strand of JAOXJP010033259.1, from coordinate 1,411 downwards.
GTCTCCATAGCATAGGAGCATGAAGCATGTTGATGGTAAATATTGCCACTATGGCTTCCAAAGCCATTCATCACTGACACAACAATCACCTACTTTTTGGATCCTTCCTAAACCCAATTGAAACCACACTGAGGGTATTACAGTTACCACCAACAGAATCCCCTTTGGTATTTGGCACTGACATCTTCCCATTAAGCAGACCCTTCTGCAAAGAGTAAACCCAGTGTCTAACAACCTAAGGGTCAGGGTAAAAACAACGGGGCATTCCTAGGCAATTGGTGTACCTGACATGTAACTGAGTATTCTCAACCTAAAGATCAGCAGAACATTGCACAGGGAGTCCTTGGCAGTCTGAGACTCTGAAAGCACTTCCTGCAGCTGAATTGCAAGGAGTGAAGCATTAAGTAGCTTTGCTTCATTGATGGTCCACTATATAGCCCATGCAGCCAAGGCAATACCATCCACCCCATCAATTTTCACCAGCATCCACAGCAGATAATGACTTGCTCCTTGCTCCCCTTTGAATGAATGTTTAATGTCACACTTAAAATGCTAACGCATATCACATAAGTTCCATACACACATAGTATCACTTTGATGCACATATGTTGATCTGAATGTTGGAGCAACTTTAGAAAAACACTAACAAAAATGTAAAAAGAATCTATGAGTGAAAGTTATACCTTTGGATAGATATGGAAGTCTAAAGTCCTACGCAACAAACGGCAAACGAAACAGAAACGAAAAAGTTAAAGGCAATTTACTAAGCAAAAAAAAAAAAGGGGTCAATGATATGACAATTTCTGAAACAAATGATATATGTTGGAAAGATCTATGAGTCTATTTTCCAATGCAACAAACGATAAGTGAATTGAAGTTTCCTAGAAGAAGTTATGACAATTTTCCCAAAAAGTGTCTATGTCGTTTGGTATGGTATGAATCAGTAGATTTTGAAGTAACTTTAAAAATACATCAATAAATATGTAGAATGAATTAGAGAGCAAGTCTTATGGATTTGGAAATCTCTTGAAGTCTAGTTTCCAACAAAAAACAAAAACGGTGAGTAAATCTAAGTTTTGTAGAGAAAATTATGACCGTTTTTCCACTAAGTGTTTGTGCTGAAAAAATTCGGGTGGGATGACGTCATCAAAGCGGAAAATTCCGTATAATCGCGATTTTTACAAAATTTTAAGGATTTTTCACTAAAGACCAACCTAAATACGAAATTGGAAAGTAGGGTTGTTATTTAAACTTATAAAAACATAGAAACTCATAAAAAAATATATGATATTTTGAAAAAGTTTTGCAAGAGTAGGGATTTTAAAGAGAAAGAAAGAGAAAAAGCTAGGTTTTGCAAAGATTTGGATATTTTTCTGAAGAACAAAGCTTGGAAAGAATTTTACATCAACCA
>JAOXJP010033239.1:0-16735 GCA_025762735.1 Platanus orientalis | reverse complement strand
CTTCATATTTGTTCCATCTTGATCCATTTCAGCACCCATAGGTATACGGCATCAAAGATTTTGGAGAGGATAGACATAGGTTAGGGAAGCATGCACAAGCGATTGTGACAAAATATTGGAATTGTCTTTCTGTTTTTTTCTTTTCCGGTATCCGAAATCCAAATTTTTTAAACGGTTAGGATACAGTATAGTTTTATAATATCTGTTAGAATATGATATGAAAACGGATATGCTCATATCTGATCTATATCCAGTCCATTTACAGCCTTAGTGAGGGAGAGGCAGATGTCAACACAGTTACTTATGGAATGCTTGTGGGGGGAATTGACTCCAAAACTCTTGGAGAAGCTGCCGAACCACTATTGCTTCTTTTGTAGAGGTGTTGGCATCTAAGATGTCTGTTTTGAGTTAGTTTTAATGCATGATTTAATTTATTAAAAAAAAAAAACCCAATCAATTCTTGAAACCAACGACTTTCTCAATTGGAAAACGAACATATGTATTGGCTTAAAGCCCAATTTGTTTGATCAAGCTGGAAGTGTATGTGCTTGATCTCGCATACGATTTGGTGTGAGCGTAAGGTAGGACTGACATTAGGGGCCAATACATCAGCGTCGAAAAAGTGATTTAAACTTTTTGGGATGCTTTTCACTATTTAGTGCTGATGTGTTGGAAGTTTAAATCACTTTTTCGACACTGATGTGTTGGCCCCTAATGTCAGTCCTACCTTAGGCTGACCTCTGATCCTACCAAATCTCAGGGATTTGAACTAGTCTTGTCACTGATGATAAAAGTGTCAGGTGGGAGTGTTTTTGACCCCGGAAGTTATAACGTTGGCAAGAGAAGTCCCATTAAAAACCAACAAATGTTCTGTGATGAAAAAATGTCTGGTGATTTATAAGCTGACATATGTTGTTTTGGGGGCTAAAAAAGTGTTCAGTTGAAAAAGTAGGTACTCAAAAAGAGACCAAATTAAAAAAAAAATACATGTGTCAATCAGTGGCATGCCTACAGAGGTCCATGTCAACACAGACAATCATCCCTTTTGTCAAACATTCAATGCAAAACATGGTCCCGGAAGACAAGGACCCTAAGGGAAAGGATGTTCTGTCCAGGATTTGGTGTCTACAATGGTGTCCAGGACATCAGGAGGCATCATATGGAATAAAATGCATATTCCATATTCAAAAAATGTATCAGCTACCCATTTTATTCTATATGACATCCCCTGGTGTCCTGGACAGCAAATCCTGGACAGAACGTCCTTTCCAGAATGGTAAACAGCTAAATGTTTGAAGAGTACAGATGTTCTGTCCAGGATGGTGTCTAGGACACCTTGGGGCTTCACATGAAATAAAATGGATGGGACTTTGAAATTTTATCAAAGTCTCACTCATTTTATTCCATTTGAAGCCTCATGGTGCCCTGGACACATAATGTGTCAGTTTATAATTTACCATAAACACTACAGACGCGTAGTCATCACAGAACATTGTCTTTCATTGTAGTCCTTCCAAAACCCAAGATTTCAATCAAACATGGCCTTTAATAATCTGCATAATGCTTTTATTGACATAATTTTAAGAAACGTGAAAGATCTTTCAGGCTTCACGAGCCTGGTGCGGTGTATATATATATATTTTAAATTACTGGACTTGGGGAAAATTTAGGTACTCACGCATGGAGTTTTTATTAATTTTTTTAGGGTTAGTCATAGATTAAATTGTGATGTACAGATCTAGTATTGTGAATTGAGGATCTAAAACAAGTTCAATGAATCCCATCAAACACCAATTTTGGCCTGAAGGGCAGCTGAAGAAGAGGACTTAAAACGAGTCGGCAAGAAAATTTCATCAAACACCAGTTCTGGCTTGGATGAAGGGCCGCTGAATAAGAGCTAAACGTTACAAATCTAGACTACGTTCACTAGACCAACAAATTCATGTTACACCTTGCTTGCAGCTCTCTGCCCTTTCTGAAGAGACTCCCAGTCCGATCAGAACTAATTTTTATCGTCTGAGCTACCAATTCATTGTTTGAGCTTGCGAGAGTTTAGTGGGCTTACAAATTTGAATATGTTTCACCTGGTTTTTGGAATACATTAATTCGTCAGCAGAAACCCTTTATTGGGTTACGAGAATGTTTAGTTTCAAGTATGTATCAGTCTACACTACGAGTGCAAACAGTGCCCCTCTTCTTTCACAAGCAAGTCAAGAATTAAATATGCAACCCATAAAATACGAATGACTTGGAAGATTGGTGAACCACTTCTATGACTCCCCTTCAAACATGGGAGGTAGTGGGGAGAAAACAAGACCATCTGATTGGTGAACTACCTTTCAGATGAACCATATCCCCAGTAGGCCAGTCTACGTCCTTCACAGCTTCCTCATCCAGTCAAGTGTCACCAACCTTGGGCCCATTTTGTGTTTCTAATGGCAGTCTTAAGATCAAGCTAGAAGGGCCTTCAATTAGATGCTGGGATACTATAAACACATGTACATTTAGATGCGCTTAAAACCAATTAAATTAGACCCTTAACTGAATGATGCAATGAAAGTATAGTATAACAGTAAAAAACTGAAAATATCCTTTATATTTCAAATACCTTGCAGTTGCAGGTTTGAAGGGGAGTCATAGAAGTGGTTCACCAATCTTCCAAGTCATTCGTATTTTAAATACCTTGCAGTTGCAGGTTTTAAACACCACCCCTCCCCAATATATATATGCAGTTAAAACACATGACAATGTCGCAATGAAGAAGAGAAAGCGATTAATTTATAATATATAATATAAGAGCAAGACACTGGAAATGTGCTATAGGAAGTATTCAAATACCCCACAATTTACTCACACAACATTTGATGAAATGAAGAGAAACGAATTGTATATTTCAATATTTTTTCACATGCCATAATAACTGTATCAGCTGTCCGGCAGTCTCATTTGCACCACTTCAGATGGTGGTCGCAGAGTGCAAACCATCTCTTTTGTCTTCCCAAAATAGACCTGTTATTCACAGAGTTCATGAGCTCAACAATCTACTCCAGAAGTAAATCTACCACAGCCAAAAAGACTTAAACAGTCAAAACTTAAAGGCCTGTTCCATAACCACAACATAAGTAACATGCTGGGATTTCTGTAATTCTTTTTTTTTCTTTTTTTCTTTTTCTTTTTTTTTTTTTTTTTTTTTTTTTTTTTGGGGGGGGGGTGATTTATTAATGAGGATGAAACTCTACAAAGCGGATTTCTGTAAAACTGAAAAATAAGACAAAATAAAAAGAAGATAGGTTGTATGTTACCTGATCCAGTGAATTTCTTAGCTTACTCTCCATTTCTTCAATCATCCTTCCCATATTACATAAGTGACCCTCTGCAACTGAAAGGTCCATATTCATCTGTGAAAAAAAGAAAGTCTTTACTTAAATGTCCCCACCCAAGAAAGCACCCAAGGCATCCAAAAAATAACCATTCAAAATATGAATCCTTAGGTACGAAAGACCATAGAAGAAATTAACCTACTGCTCCCTGCAGAGCATACTAGGCACATGCAAGTAGGGCTGTAAAAAAGGCCCACAACACAACACCCTGGTCAGGCACAAAGTACCAGGCTACGTAGGTCTGTATAAGTGTTCAGATGGGACATGGCCGAAAAAGCCAGGCACAAAATCTGAATAATGAAATTTTGAATTTTGAATTTTGAATTTCAAATAGAGGATCGTTTATTTTAAAAAAAAAAAAAAAAGGTTTCTAAGCTATAATATTTGCAAGGGGCCCATTCAAAAGGTAACCCCACATTTGACCGTTGAACAATAAACTTGAAGGGTATTTCAGTCATAATGCTCCTCAAATTTAACCATTTAACAGTCAAATGTGGGAGCATTTTCAGGGTCAAATTTGCAAAGTTTAGTTGTAATATTTTTATAAATAAAATTATCAAGATTATTTAATTGTAATTTCTGTAATTTTCAATGAAAAAAATCACATTTTTGTCCTATAATTTTTTGAAATTTTTTATGGCCTGAGGCCCAATTTAAATATCTGGACTGCGAACCAGGCTGAAGGTTAAGGCCTTGGGCCTGACCTTCAGCCCTTGGCCCAGCCCAGCCTGAGCAATTATCCAGGCCAAGCTGGAATAAAAAAGGAAGAAGAAGAAGAAAAAGAAGTCTGGGCCAACCCATTTTACACCCTGACATGTGAAGGGATTGAGGCCATCATTCATTGGATACAACCTAAGGAATCTCCTAGAGAAAGAATTGAAGCAACTGATAATCATAACACACTAACATGAACAGTTGAAATAAATTCAAGTTCAATTTTCCTTGAAATCTAGCCTGTTAGTGCTCAATTATTCTAGTTTATTAAACACAATAAGTTATTCTTGACACACAATGGTGTAGTGATCTAGTTTCTGTGCTCAAATGCATTAAGTCAACAAGCCCAAAAACAAGCTCAGGATTACAATTGGATACTACTTTCCAGATGAGAGACATCTGAAACAAGATTATAACAAAACTTCTCTCCCAGATGTTATCCCCTTTAAATGGTTCACATTATGGATTTGTTATCAGAACTGAAGCTGCCCTTTCTTGAAACATGAAGAGACATAAAAGTATATAATAATAAATGAAGACTGCAAACATCCCAATAACTTCAGGTATTTCACAAAAAAATAATAATTCAAAAAAACAGTAGGAATAATGCCTTATTCAACTAGCAGGCCTTTTCAATTATCTTAAGGCTCAAAGATACATATACCCACATCAACACTACAGAAACAGAAAACTAAGACCTTGCAAACCCTCTAATATCAGCCGTTAAAGAATGAAAATAGGAGTTATATCCCCATCTGTAAATCATTTCGCAAGCCAACCCTTATTTTTCATTAAGAAAATGATTATTCAGAATTAAGATCATCCATAATTAACAAAGATATCCACCAACAAGCCTTATTGATCTGTCATAGTAGATACCTCCCCAAAGCACAAAAGGTCAAACGAGAGAGAAATTGACAACATATATAAAGATCAATGCCTTCCTTTATAACCATTATTAAAAGATAAAATACCTGTCTCCTAATTGAACCTGATAAACTGAATTTGCCTGATGTTACATCACTCGTAGTTAACGACAGCATGACAGTACTGGTTAAGCAGTAATGAGCTGTCCCTTCTTCTTCTGGCCCCACCTAGTCAGAAAAGTTGAACATTACAGCATGATAGCAAGAAAAATGACAAAAAGTGGCTCCATAACATCAAATTCTATCCCTTAGGTCTCCAGAAAATTGTGCTCACCTCAATCACATGAATAGCATCCCATGCACCTTCTTCCAAATAACCCCTTCGACCCTGTCCCGACCTCGAGCCATCTTCATTAACAACCATTACAGATCAGTAAGAATGTACATAAAGTTTTGGTAGTAAGTTTGATAGAAAAGCTTACCTTTCTTTATTAAGAAGCAGGCTACAAAACCTTCACTAACATCGTCTTCCCATATGTATACTGATGAAATACCACCTTCATAGTACCTACCAAATTAATGGTCAAACGAGTTGCTATTACTTCTTCATAAACAAAAGGAAGCTCACTTTAAACTTCTGCAAGCAGGCATTACTTGCCAGCAGACAAGAAAAATAAATAAATAAAAACATATGACAGATCCTCAATCAATGGTATTTTGAAGATAAGACAAAGGAATTGAAGAGTGTATATTCCTTTATCCTTACCATATCTAAAAAAATAAGAAAGGCAAAGACAAGGTAAGTAAAGAACCTCACTGGTCACGATAAATGGCAAAGACTTCATTTGCTTCAATTTCAAGTTTCCTTAAATCAGGAGATGGCTGGAGTCCATCATCCAAGGGTGGATGGTATTTATTGGACCAAGGTGATCTACAACAAAAACAGAAAATTTTCATACATAAACTATACAAAGTAAAATCAGTTCCGAGCAGAGAATATTGAAGAAATAAGTTAAAGCTCATTGACATTTAATTGTTTCAACTGATCGACCAGAAGCTACAATGGCATTACTGTAAACACAACTTTTAGGAGAAAACATTCTCAGGAAAAGTTGACCATTTACCTATAGGAATCAGCATCTCTGTTATATTCACATAATATGAACTCCTTTCCAGATTCCATGTCACATAAGACCTGTTCTCTCGGTCCAAAGAAGATTCAGTGATATTCAACAGAAGCAAGGATACAGAAAGACATTTCCTTACAGAATAAAGAATCTAAAAATCATCAATTCCAATCAAAATATCCTTTCAAATTTTAAAAAAGGTGATTGTACAAATATACAATTACATAACCATATTAACATAACACATCAAGTTCAGAAACTACCACCAATCAAATATAAGGATGACTAAACAACTCCTTAAAGCAATTACATAAAGAACTTCTGCAAACCACAGTAGCAAACAGTAAAGGGAGTTTAACAAAGATGCAAATAACACAAACCACTGGACCCGTAGAAAATTGTAGAACAAAAACTATAATAAACATTTACAACCTTAAGACAATAGTCACATAACAGGAGAACAACCTAAACACCCCCAAGAAGTTCAAAACCCTAAGAAAACCCAAACACTAAAACAACCCTGTTTCAACAGAGGGATACCGTGAGAGGGAGGCAGTCAGGAAAGAAAACCACTGTACACTGTCTCAAAATGAAACCAGTCAACACAATTATAAAAAATAAGAGAGAGACTAAACCCTAGGAAATTCAAAACTTAACAAATTAAAATAAACCAGAACAATCAACAAAATAATAATAATAATAAGCTACTAATCAATCAATCGACTCAGACGCGGAGCTAAACAGTTCAAAGGAACTACCAAATCATACTAATGCTTCCACACAAAAAGCCGAGAGATCACATCAACCAGCCAAGCTAAAAACAAGTACTAGTCAGAACTCTCAAAACCCAAAAGAAACCAAAGATAAAGTTAAGACAAGTTCCAGGAAGCATCAGAAATTCAAAAATCACCTCAAAAAAAGAAAGAAATAGAGAAAATAAGAACAGATCAAGAAACAAAATCAGATCAAATAGTATTCAAACGAAGGTAGAAGAGAAGCAAAAGAACCTGAAGCGGCTGATCAACTTGAGAGAGCAGATCCGAAGAGTGCTCAGGCATAAGACTTAGAAGCGCTGAGAGAGCCGTCTCTGCGTGCTGTGGATGGATTCTTCTCATCAAACCCATCGCTGCCTCCATTTCTCAAGAACAGGGAGAGAGAGAGAGAGAGAGAGAGAGAGAGAAGAGCGGTTTTTTATTTTCAGGAGGCGCGTTGTTTGATCCGAGTTTCCCTCGCGGGAACTCTTTTTTATAGTCCTCAGATTTGATTACTATATCGTAATCCATATTTTTAAAGTGAGTCAGCTACAAGCTCCGCCAACCGTTTGATACTGTGAATGCTGAAATCAACGGTGTTTAGAAAGCCCAGGTCAAAGATGATCTGGTAGTTACATGCATTTTTGCCTAGGTGGGTCCCTAATCAATCAAGATCAAAAGAACAACACACAAATCAGATGGCTAAAAATCGTCTCATCAGGGATGATACCGTCGTGCTTACCATGGATTCAGGATCAATAAGGAAACATCTGAAGTTCACCATGGTCCTCAGGAGCACCTTACTCCATAGAGAAGGAAAGGAGGGAAGTTTCTTTTTGAGTCTTAGGGTGGACCCTCTGAAAGGGTATCAAGACAAATTATAAGGGTTGGGTGGTTATGAGTTGTTAGGGGGCCATGCTATCTTCAACTTCAACTCATGGGGCCACCACCATTAGCACCACATATATCCTTTACAAAGGGCCTTGCTTTTCTTCTCATTTTCTTTTTCTTTATTTCTGTTATGATGACTTGTGGAGCTCTTTTGAAGACACTCAACTATCAAGCAAAGAAAGAAAAGGGGCTTCTGTTTCAGTATACCATAGGGACCTACATTTCATCAAGTACTATTTGATCAGGGTGAATCTATGGCACATCTAAGGTGCACCGATAAGCGCTGCATCGATGCCATCTGTACCACACATCTACGCTGCTTTGGCGATCCTGATGTGATGAATGGTGCAGATGCCCGTACCCCGTACACATCGGTACCGTAGAGATGATCTGTTACAGTTCTTTGGTCAATTTTGTAGTTTAAGATATAAGTAGGTGATACTAGCCATCTAGGGTGTAAAGGCGTAAGGCCTGTATCAACCATGATGGTGTGCCACTGCATTGTAGATTGCCTTGCATCCAGTGTTTAGCTGTCTCCCTAGAATAATGGCATCATTTGGTCTAAGACCACTAGGTTGTAATGGTCCCACCAGAGCCAGTATGGTGTGTGGAATTTCAAATTGGGACCCACTCAGGTCTCCTGCCCAAGTTTCCCCTGAACTGAACAACCACAAAGAATATCCTAAGGCATTTTTTATGACAATCATGATTCATGAGCTGGGTTGGGCTGGGCTTGGACCTTCGGACCACATGCACATACGTGGGCCATTAACAGCCCTAACTGCCCCAAGACCAAAACCTTGAGCCTAGAAACCATTTTCGTAAAAACCTATACTGGCAGTGAATCCGACTCCTGGACAGTTTGGTCTGATCCAAGCCGGAGGCTTGCATCATGCTGGTCAAACCGATCAACTTTTCAAGTTAAACATGCTAGATAGAATTTAACTTATATTCTCCTATTTCCGTTTCATTCTTAGCCCTTAGCCAGCTGGTGGTCCAACTGGGTTGGACCAACCCATCCCACTGGCCAGATCGATCCACACATGAAAAAATATAAGTCGTATATTTTCATATATTCCAAGTTCAAACTAACCAAAGAGTCAAAACTCAATGAAAGAAGATCCAAACAACTCCGTTAGAAAATGCTAATTGGAAAGTCATTCAATTTAATCTTTTGTAAAATGTAATTTTTTTATTGATAATAAAAATAAATTAACAAAACTTTTTTTGATGGATAATATTGAGCAACAAAATTAGGGAAAATAGCATTTCCATAACACATGAACAAAAATGAAAACAATAGTACAGACTGCATGGGCAGTTGAATAGTCAAAATTGCAAATCATCGATGGAATGGAATCTGCTCTGTTTGTTATGAGAAGCTGGTGAACTCTTAAAATTATGTTCTTGGTTTCAGCTAGCCACGCCGCTCTTTCATATGATGCTGGAATCAATTCAAAGAATTAAGAGAAAATGAACAATGAAAGTTTCTTAGTAACATAAAATTAGGAAGAGAGAAACCAAAACTGTTGAAACACCCAGCAGTCTGCACCGGAAAAGTTGCCAGAGCTGGGCACTATAGGATGCATAAGTGGTGAACCAACTAATCGATCTAAAACATATATTCAGTTGATCACCTCTTGGATGGACCATTGCCCAAAAAGCATGCTGTGTGCTCCATTTTATTTCTCCCTACAATTAACCACGTTCACTTTTTCTGGTAATCTTGCTCAGATGGTTAAGATCACCAAAATGATTTAACATAGGGGTGATGACTAATGACCCATCCGAGAGATTGCCCCATTAATGAACTGTCCACAACATTCAGTTGGTGACATGTACTTTGCACGGTCTATGGCTCAAATAACACCATGTGTTTTCTAAAAGATGAAATTAACAACAGAAACTGAAAACCCACACTAATTCAAGATGCAGCTTCAAGCAACCGAAAGTTTTAGCTACCAAAAAAAAAAAAAAGCATACACAAGTTATCATGAATGAAGTCCATTTCTATTCTTTTGTAAACTGATAAATGTTTTGCCTCTTAGATGGGTATGATGGAACTCACACTCAGTTGGCCGCAACAAGAGAGGAACATGGACTGCCTTCTTTTTCCTCTTTAGCATAGACCAAAGGACTCCCTTCTGAAATTCAAAGAAATAAACCTCAAAATCCAGAATTTTTTTTTTTTTTTTTGGATAAATCTCAAAATCCAGAATATATATATATAGCAATAAAACTAGTCTGACAAGTTCCGGAAGGAAATTGAAGGGATAATGCTTTATATACCATTTAATGAGCAGTTCTGCAGTGTCAGTGCTGCATTAAAGATGGCAACCTAGAGCCTAAGTTTCAATTCACTCATCAAGTGCTCAAAGCTCGCCATGCATCTATATATGAAGTACACTTAAATAAGACATAAGTGATTTACTCGTTGTATGTAAAAATTATCCATCAAACTGCAGGACACCATCTAGAGCCATAAGAATTGTGTTTGGGAAGGATTTGAAGCAACTAAAAGGTATGTCCAACACACAAGGAATTCCAAAGCTAAAAAGATTCCCCTGTTAAAACACTGCATGACATGTTTGAGATGGATAACTTTACCATCGCAAAATTTATGATCTAGTACAATCCATAGAAGTGATGAAATGAGTTCAGTGGACTTGACTTCCACAGTCAATACAAGATTTAAGTCGCATTATCCATCAAATATTGGGCAATTCCCAGACCATGCATTTGCTGGCTTGGTGCTGTGAAAAATGACAGCTTCAAAAGACTTGTATGTCTAGAGTAAATTTTTTTATCAGAGCAAGTTGCCGAATTGAGCAACAAAGAGGGAACTGCTGGCTTGAAACAGCAGCAAGAAGTCCTCATTTGACTACATTGGAATAGTAGAGCAAAGGAGAGTAGCTACATAGTAAATTTGTGAGGGGAAATGAGTGTCTCTGGCAACTATTGATAAGAGTCCTAAGACATTGAATATGAAGTACATCTGAGCTACAGGAATGGAAGAAAGTAATATCCATATATGAAACATGGAAGAAATGATAATCATCAAGCAGACAACAACCCGCGTGTTATTTCATAACGTGGCTCAGTACAGAAGCAGTCCATTTTAGGAGTAAAGAGTCTTTCCTTTTTTCCCCAGGAAAGAAGACCGGCAGTACTGTGCATAGCAGTACCAACACTGCTTCACCTTACAGCTAAAGTTTTAAATATTCAATGAAAATTGATAAAATTAAAAAAATATATGTTGCACTTTCAGATTCTCAAGATATCATTGCTTGCACAGGCCACCAACCCACTAACTGAGATAATTACAGAAATATGAACAAAATGCACTGAACATCTTTTACTGCTAAAATACCTGGAGAACAAATACAGTTGAGACCTTCAAATTCACAGGTGGAAAGAATCAATGGAAGCTCAGGTGACATGGTGTACTGAGGTTTCCTTGGAGTCCTGTTTGTGTCAAGTAGTACATCTATTACCTACACCATATAGAAACATTTGAATGACATTCTTGACGGTAGTTAAAACAATAGTAATAATAATAAACAAATAAAATAAAGAAGAAGAAGAAGAAGAAGCTGTAGCCATTTCCTCAAAAGGGAAATGTAAGGTCCCTGCCAGGAAGACTGTAAATAAGTCTACCAAAAAATAGCCACAAAAATTAATGCAAACAAGCAGGATAGTGGCACTCATCATTTGCTGGATCTTAACTAGAACTATGCCAAAAAAATTGACCCAAAAGGTTATAGACCTATTCTCTGAACAATTCTTGATATTATTTTATCCCAAAAAAATGCAATACATTGAGCAGTTATGATCACTTGACATATCAATTGCGAGTATGGGAGATCCCAAGGTGATATCATAAGCACTATGCATATGATTATCCAATTGGTTGACTGGGGACAAGAAATTTCAGCTAATCAAAATATATTTCCATATCATTCCTACTAGAAAGTAGAACCTCCACATTTACATCTACAAATGAAGCCATGCTTTCATAAAATTGCATCAACCAAGGAAATATCAAGAATAGATGTTAATACCATTACAATTTATATGATAAAAAACCTCCTACCCCATAAAACAAACTTTAAGTATAGTGTTTGTCAGTTCACATGCATACCATTTTAGTACAAGCAAAAAATTGTTAGCATTGAACCATTCCCATTGCTTGTACTTTGAGAGTGACTCTGACCATTTGGTGGATTTTGGAAGTTCAAAAGCTATTCAATTTGGTAAATAGAAAAGATGATAAACATTATTAGTCAAGTCGGTGGGTAGGAGATCAGGCCCTGCCCCATTCAAGTTTGAGCTAATGTGGCTTGAGGTTGAAGGTTTCAAGGAGAAGGTGGCTGAGTGGTGGGATTCTTTCCATTTTGAGGGGACTACAGGATATGTGCTAGCACAGAAGCTCAAGGCCCTGACAGAGAAGATAATTTGGTGGAATAAAAACGTGTTGGGTAAGGTGGAAGACCGCAAGAAGGCATGCCTGGAAAAAATAGTGGAAATGAACAGAAATGAGCAGCTGGGTTCTCTATCAACTTAGGAGAAGGGAGAGAAGGAGGATCAGCAGTCAGTATTTTAATTGGTTAAATATGGAAAAGATCTCGTGGTGTCAGAAAGCCAGATTTACATGGTTAAAGAGGGTAGATGCAAACACAAAATTCTTTAAGGTTGCTAATCAGAGGTCCAAGATGAACTTAATCTCTAAGATTAGGGTGGAGGGGCACATGGCTGATGAGGAAGGGCAAATCCGAGAGGCTATTGAAGCTTTCTATAGGCAGTTGTATTTGGAACCCGTCCAAGGATGGAAGGTATTCAGTACAAAAAAAGTCCCAGAAGAAAAGGATTCTTGGCTGGAGAGGCCTTTTGAAGGAGAAATATTAGGAGCTATTAAGGTGCTAGCAGAAATGGGGAGGGACATAACTTGGGCAGTAGAAGAGTTCTTCCAAAAGGACTCCCTTTGTAGGATCCTTAACAACACTTTCATTTCTCTAATCCCAAAGAAGAAGATGGCTGAAGATATAAAGGACGCCCCATCAGCTTATTGAGCAGCTTCTATAAGATTCTTTCTAGGAGGTTGGATGAAGTCTTGGACCTCATAGTTGCCCCTTTGCAGCATGTTTTCATTTGTGGAAAGAGCATCCTTGATTGCACCTTAATGGCAAACGAATGCATTAATCACTGGAGAAGAGAAGGTAGCTCAGGTGTGGTGTGTCAGCTTGACATGGAAAAGCATATGATCATGCTAGCTGGTCTTTCCTTGAAGATGTGATGTTCCAAATGGGTTTTGGTAGGAAATGGTGAAACTAGATAAAGGTATACATCATCGGATTCCTTCTCAATCCTAATCAATGGATCTCCACATGGATTTTTCCACAGCAGCAGGGGTCTGAGACAGAGTGACCCTGATGCAGCATGCATGTAGGCTAGTGGGTGTGTGCTCAGGAGCTAGGAATAAAATTGTAAAAGTAATTAATATAGATAAACAAGATTCCTACTTGCACAGCCACATGCTAATTCAAGTGATTCTTTAAGTCAAGTTTGGTATGCATGATTAGAGTTAAGGTCTACGAAGTAAGAAACATAATTACACCTAAATAACATATGATGAATAGCAACTAATTTAGAGAGTAATAAAGCGTCGGGTTGCTGTCCAAAATTCTGAGGTTAAAAAAAATAAGATAAAAGTGTTCCAATAATCAAGTTTAATGCAAGAGATGAAACTGGACATCAAGTGGCAGCAAGGAGAGCTTTAGGAAAACAAAACCATGAAGTCCAAGTGTAGAATTGATGATGAGATGCTACCCAAGTACAAAATCCAGCAAGCTATTTTTTTAAAGGACATTTAACAAATATCATGAGAGAAAAATTTTAAAGTGTGCTAAAAGAAGGAGAGTTGAGCAATCTTTCAATGGAATATTGTGTATGGAATAAAAAGGCTGTGATGGGGTGCTATTAAGGTCAAATTTAGAACTAGGATGTTAGAGAAAGCACCCAGAAAAATATAAGGTCAACAGCCCACATGTATATGCCACGACCCCAGCAAATCACTACCTAAGGAATTTGAAAGAGAACAAAAACCAATACCTGGGATCAGATCTTGATGTGATAGAGATTCTCGAAGTTTTCTATATGCTGTCCATCGCAATCCAACCCAAGATATCGTAAAGTAAGGGATTTGATAGAAGTCCAAAACCTACCCCAGAAAAACAGAGGTGCCACCTGCCTTGACAAAACCCAGGTATAGGTGTGTTATGATCAAAGCTTAGGGAAGGTGACCGATTGCTCAAGTATCGCCCAGGGGTTTACCACACATCAGAGAAAACCAATCAAGCAAAGCCTAAGCTGTTTGGGTTTGGTAGCTGATCTACCAAAGTCTGTCCAGCAGCACAAGTCATGCCTGGTGTTGAGATTCTCCTTTAGAGTTTGATAAAATAACGAAATCTGATGCAGTTTCCCACTTCCCTATGATCGTCCAGGGACTATATACCTTATAGATGCCCCAAGTCTCTTCAGCTCTTACTCTGCAGAAGCTGGAGTAAAAACTCCCAGAATCTCTTTCATGCTCTGCTTCACGTCAGACTTGGAAAACTTCAGGTATGGCTCTCTAATGATTGAGCTTTGGATCACTATTCTACTGCAAATAAGGTCACCCAGCACCCTAGTACGGTTCCGAAGTGTTGTTTTGGTTAAAACTTCGAACATGAAAGGCTTGACACTGATTCTTCTTGTAGCTATATGAGTTCAGCAACATAAAAACCTGTAAAATAAACTTGAAAGATAAATAAAAGAGAAGTATAAGAAGGGAAAGAAAACCTTAGAACCAAGGGGAAGGGAGTGACCTCCACCACAACGGTTAAACTAGGGATTTCCCTAGACCATTCTAGGGTTTTGCTTCTTCAACCTGCAAACACAAGCAAGAGGAAGGAGAGAGTCCAAAACGTAAGAGGTTTTCTTCAATTTATTGCATCACCCCAAAAGACTAAATCGTGGGCTCTTATAAGAGACTTTCACGGTTTAGGTTTAATACAAATAAGTTCCAAAAGGATTGAAATATCCCTAGAGCCAATAAAACCCTCTCCAAACTATCCTTAAACAATAAATAATAACCAAAAACCCCAAAAAAACTGAGAATGACTAAAATACCCTCAAAATTACGTGTTCCCCTTGTACATGAGACACAACTAACATAAAGAAAATAAAAACATAATTAAAGGGCTGTGAACAAGGCCCAATCATCATCTCAGCCATGATATCCGCATCAATCCACTTGTACAACTAGAATTATAACTCTTCATTGGTCTTATTTATGGATAAAGATAGTGTGATATGCATGACTACAATGAAATCCAAACTAACTACTGAATTACTGAACCTTGGAGATTGTTTGAGACCTTATATTGCTTTCCATACTTTGGTTGACTCTTGAGCAACAAACCCAGATGGTTGTTCCATAAACACCTCTTCTTTAAGCATACTATAGAGGAATGCATTTTTAACATCAAGTAGAAACAATAGTCAATTAAGGTTCACAACAGTTGAAATAAGGATTTGCTTAGAGTTAAGTTGAGCTACTAGAGAACCATGACTTCTACCTGTCAGTTGTACCATTGGAATAATACTAACTTGACTGCATACATCCATTTATAGCCAACAACCTCTTTTCTAGAGTAGCTCTTGATTGTAAAGCACTAATTTTTTCTTTTATAGCTCTCCACTGATGGGGATGAGAATGACCCTTCTAATAAGATTTAGGAACAAACACAGCCAAAAGAACAATGGGAGGGAGACAAATAATCAAAAGAAACAATGTTAGCAATGGGATGTTGACTACATGAATGTTTACCTTTATGGAGTGCAATGGAATTTCGGGTATGCTTGAAGGAGAGGAACAAATTTGGGTATAAAAGTAGGATCTTCTTCAGAAGATACTGATTGAGGAGAGTTGTTTAGCTGGTATAACTACATCAGATGTTTGTTTCCCTTGTATGTACTTGAAGGGTTTCCTTAGATACTTAAATTTTCTGACTATATCTCATTAGAATAAGGAACTACTGGAATATGAATGGTGGAACTAGACTCAAGGGAGGAAGACACCAAATCAACATCAAGGGAGTACCTTTATCAGAAAAATGGGATGTTCCTTTGAAGAAAGTAACATTAGCTGAGACAAAGTACTTTTAGGGTGTCCCTGGTGGTGGGGGGTATTTATCTCCCATTCACCTCTCAGTTAGAGGATGGAAATATTAATACCTCTTTTGTGTTCAAGAAGAACATATTTAATAGATCAAGAATAAAACTTATAAACATGTGGACCAGTGATGTAAACAAAACAAACACAATCAAAGATATGCGGAGGAAGATGAAAAGTGAGGGAAGGAAACAAAAGGGCATGTGGAATTTTTTCGCTGAGGATAGATGAAGGCATTCCCATGATTAGATAAGAAGCCATCGGCATTGCATCGCTCCAGAAGTTCTTTGGCACATTCATATTAAATGTTATTGCTTTAGTTACTTCAAGGAGATGCCTCTTCTTCCTTTCAATAGCTCAATTTTGAGTATCACATGGAATTTGATGTATAATTCCCCTATTGATAATCATCAAGGTCATAAGGAGTGTTTTAGGCATCTCATTAGTTTTAAGGTGGGGTTGAGTGAGGAGATCCATTTTTGGAGTGACTAGTGGTGTGGGGACTTCAGTTAAGTCCATTTGTATTGTCAATTCCATGCTAAGTTTAGATGAGTTGTTTTAGGCTATTGGTCTATGTAATTGTGTCATAAAAGTGTGAAGGCTTAAGAATCAAACATGAGCAACTCTGACAAACAACAAGACAACAAAATCTGAAGTTTCACAAGTTATTCAAGTCCATTCATTAGAAGAATTTCAAGAAAAATAATGACATCAAACATTCAATGCTAAAAGGATAAAGAGACAAGTTGGACTTGTCTAACAAACAAAGTGTGGTAAAAAAACCATGGTGAAC
>JAOXJP010033228.1:0-16735 GCA_025762735.1 Platanus orientalis | reverse complement strand
CATATGATGATCATGGGAAAGCATATGTAGATATGTGATTGTTTAAATGAACTTTACTAATTTCTTTGTTCAAGAACAATAAACCTCCCAACATCGGGATGACCGAAACACTACGCGATTCCATTGGCAACTTTGATAAGCATCATGCAATGGTAGTATAGGCAATTTCAAGGTGGTGCCTTGATACTAACACCTTTCTATGTTAATATGTTGAGCTGGGGATTTTGTTGTGGGAAGTCATTGGCGTAAGCCATCTACTTTTTGAGGGGAGACTAATGGAAGAATATATCCCCTTTAATGCTCACTTCGAGGCACTTTTCACCACATGTTGCAAGTTATTCCAGATATTTTCTAACTTTAACGACATAAATATCTCGTATGGTAGCTGGCTTGGCCGTATTTGCCAGGGTCCTTCAAGCATGTCTGCTAGGTGTAAGCCTCTACCATGGACCAAGAATAATATCTGATAAAGCACCTATCTTGACGACTCCACATTCTTGGTTAGGATATATAGCCTTTTTGAGGGGATGGGCTCTCCTGAGAAATATGGGTGAATGTATTCACCTCGGTGTGTTCATTGTTGCTGCTAATCTTGCTGATGGGATACACATGAACTTAGCAATCCCTAGTCTCTGCTACTTATATAGTAGTTTACGAGACATTGTAGAAGTAGGCCTTCAAGAAGGTCGGATCGGGGAGAAATTGGTGTACTTTTCCCTTCAATGTTTTTGTGCGTGGTTGGGGCTACACTTCCCTTCAATTTACCAAAGAGGAGAAAAAGATCTCTACAGGATCACGTACATCAACACTTTGAAGAATCAGAGAGCAGAGATGGTGTTACACCCTGCTGTGTTATTTTGCTTTACTCAGAAGCTCGTCCTCATCCTAGATCACTTATTTGGTAATCAAACCCTAACAGATGATGGGTCATTATTGGGAGAGGCTTGGATGCACTTTTGCTTTCTCAGGAGTGGCAAACTGGCTTGGAGGAGGGACAACCATTTCCACATAGAGGCTTATAATCCTCAAGAATTCGCTCACCAATTCTCTTGCTTTCAATGACTTATTTCCCTTCCTACTCACACAAAAACAATAGGTAAGGGGACCACTCTAGAGAGAATTCAAGAGGCCTATCTATTCTTTGTGAGGTCGGGGACAAGTAGTTAGGCGATTATACCTGAGGAAATGGCTGAGCAAGATAACCTTCAATTTGATTGCCGTTATGCCAAATGATGGTATCAGTCACTTTTTCTGTTATAAGATATAACGAAGACGGGGCCAACTTTAATGTTATTTTTTATGATGGTCAAGGCACCGTGATAATGGCTGATAAGTCCCACAATAAGACTTTAGCCCAGAAGACATCAGATGTGCAATGGCCCAAGAGATCTAATAAGCGGCCACAGGGCCATCAAGAAGATAAAAAGGCGATTCCACCATCTCCGTCGGCCACTGAAGAGGGCAAAAAGGAAGAACAACCACATAAACCAAAGAGGAAGAGAAGTGCAAGAAGCAAGTCTCATGGGAGAAAACCCCAATGCATTCCATCCCCTAATCGAGCAAGAGAACTAGAACGGATGCCTCCTATCCATGAAGATGATTTTGAAGATATCGGGGGTTATCCCATCGAAGAACCTCTATAGACAATAGAAGGGGTAGAGTGCCGTGAAATCCCTTTTGCTAAAGAATTCGTGTTAGGGGGTGAGACTCCTGAGGATCAAATGCACCTAGCCAACATATTGCCTGTGATGTAAGAACAAGACCTAATATAGCTTTTCAATCATCCTTCCCGTGTTTTCACTGAGTGAAGGGTTGTACCTAAGAGTCATAATGAATGAGATACTGCTCCTATCAGGCCTGGGGTGTCTAGAAGATCAAGAGAGTCATTGTGTATCCAACGTTATGCCTCCCATTGTCAATTATATGGTGTTTGCAATGTAATTCCATGAGAGATGGCGATTCTATGGGAGCACGGGGCATCTGTGCAAGATTTCATTATTACCATGAACTGCTATGAGTTAGAGGGTCATTTTCTGGATTACGTCTTTAAGAGAGTGATTGACATCACGAGGGAGCTTTTAGCATATTTCCCTACCGGCCAAGACATCTCATCAATGACCTATAACTCACTTCTCGGTCGTATAGAGGATATCAGGAAGGAGCTGGTGACCACATGGAGGAGCTTACCCTTTGTTACTTATGAATCCGCTCATGGGACAGTGGAGAAACACCTAGGAGAAGATGAGGCATTTTATTTTGCGATCGAGTGTTCTCTTGCCACTGACTAGCCTATTCATTTGGACGATGAGCCTGTCAATGCGGAAGAAGTAGCAGCTCAGGTCCAGTAGGCCTTAGCTGCATCACGTGAAACGACCAGGGAAGAGCCCTATGTCCCTTTCAAGGGGAAGGGTGTAGTTGAAGATGTTGAGCCCTCAAATGCTACTGATGCAGAGATCTCTTTAAGTGTTCGAGAAGTTGGTGGGTCTTCTCATGCACTTTCCGAGTAAAAGCCATGGAATCCTCCTTCACCAATCCCTGTTGGAGAGCATATCTAGGTATTCTTGTGACTTTAGTATTTTACCATTTTAATGTTCCTTTATTCTCACAATTATTTTCTAGTAGGTCTCCACCAAAGAGTTAGTGGAATTGACACCCCCTGAGGTTTAGAGACCTACTGTTGATGAGAGTCGTCCTCAGGTGACTAAGACAGAGGAGCATCATGCCCTAGAGCCAGATTCACCAACCAGATAAGTGGACAAGGTTCGTCCTATCATCACTCTTGAGGAACAACAAGACCTAGTCGAGTCTGTGCTAAATTTTGAAGAAACAAATATGAACTCCTCATAAGGTTTAGAGGGGTTTATAGGTCTTCAACCGCCCTCTGACAACCTATGAAACATGGTCATGTCAAAAATAGAAGAATTGGTAGATTATGAGGACTCCAAGAAAGATGACCAGAGATGGACTGATGGCTCTAGGGAGGACGTTCCACCACTGGCAAGAGTCTTGATGAGTTAGTATCAATTGTCACTGAAATAAGTGACCAGATTACCAAGGATATAGGTAAGGAGGCTCCTACTAATGATGAACCCTCTGGCTCTGCTGATGTGAGGATGTCTGAGGCACATAACCCTCCTGAAGCCGATGAGTCCCAAGACAGGGCTATTAGCCCGGCTGGTGGACCTACGACCTTGTCTGATAATGATGCCCTTGCTACTCTATTGACTCCAGATGACATTATGGTTGATAAAACACTAATTGTAGAGGTGGCTTAGGAAGAAGACCTGGTCCAAGAGGAGCTGACAGCTGATGAAGTTCATCCTCAGGATGAAATAACCTCTGAGAAAGGTATATGTGCTACTCCCTTCCATACTATTCATGTTATTCATACATGTCTTCCCATATACTAAATTTCTCCTTTATGTTTAATGCAACTGCTGAGGAGGAGCTTCTTATGAGGCAGGATCCCATTGAAATCCCCCCATGGGTCATGGTAAGCTTTTCTCCTTGTTGTGAACACATTCCAACATACCATTGCTGGCACTTCTTTGTTTTACTTGCCCAGATGAAATCGTGAGCACCGCTAGTGTCATCAGGCATTCTTCCAAAATTGTATCAACACGTGTGATTTTCCAAGAGCTCCTTCCACATATAGCAACCCTAACACCTTCGTTACCCAATCTAACGAGTACTAGAGATGAGGTGTTGGAAGCTTTAGCCAAGGATGTAGAGACCCACATTCGCAATGATGGGTTTCGATAAGGGATAGAGATGTATTTTGTATCTCTAATAAGACAATCAATACTAGCATTGGAACTCTTAGTATCGGGAGCAATGCCGAGGCCCATGCTAACTTGGACGTGGTAAAGGTTGAGAGGAAGGCCTCGATGGAGAAGCTAGATCAAGTTTGTGATTCAGTGGCTAGCATCGATAATGCTTTGGCTAGTGCCCAAGAGGAACTAGTGAGGATGCAAGCTCTAATTAAGGCTCGCATAGCCACCTAGGAAGTGAGAGCAATGGAGGGGAGTGCTCTCAAATCCAGGATTTTTATAGTTTCTTCTAACATAGATCATCTTCGTGAAGAGCTCATCAAGCAAGGTGATCAAATTTGATCTTCCCTGACCGAAGAAGAGGATTTTGTAAATGTCTCCTTTTTGCCTTTCCAAAATAATGTAATGGGGAGGATGTAAGAACTTTTATGAAATAAAATAAAAGACCATGTTTTATCCTTTATCATCTTGTCTTCCTTTCCTCTTTCTTTTAATCATTTAAGAGTTGAATGTGATTGACATTATAAGAGTCATGCTCGCTTGACATTGTGAGAGTCAAATTTGGTGGACATTATGAGAGTCATATATTATTTGACTTTATGAGAGTTAGATATAGTGGACGTTATAAGAGTCAGATATCATGGGATTGCCTGTAAACACTATGGAAATTATAAGAGCCATATGTTATGTGACATTATAAGAGTCAAAATGAGTTAACTTTAAAGGTCAAGTGCGATTGTCCCTTGGCATTATGAGAGCCGAACATGGTTGACTTTATAAGAGTTAAAGATTAGAAGCCATGGTTATGTGTGACTTTTTAGGTATTTCACCCTTTACAAAAAACGTCATGACAATTTATACATATATCCCTGAAGCGGCGTTAGCATGGTCCTCCTGCCAATGATGCTGAACCATCACTTTGCAAAAGATGCTCAAGTGGCACTGAATTTAAACTGTCACAACGGGTGAATTCATCATTTCATTCTTTTTTTTAGACGTTCCTTTCTAAAAGATTGTGGCCATTCATGTTTATAAATAAGAGGATTGCTCCTGCTCCCCTCTCATTCCGTCGGCTTTTATGAATACTTTCATTTTGTGTCATAGACATGGCTCCCAAGAGAAAGGTTACCAGTGTTCCTGAGGTTAGAGAACCGTTTGGATCATGCGTGAAGCGAGATGAGTCCTCCTTAACTAAGAGGGAGGGTGCCGAGCCTTTATTTGACCACAGTACTCTTTTAAGTCCTTTGTTTATGCTCTGTCTAGTCTTTTTGGTTCTCATGGCCTGATGCTACTAATTTCTTTTATAGATGTAATAAGAATACCTGCCACTGGGGAGGTGGAGACAAGAGTTATTGAGGCTCGTTGCAAGCATGATGTGTTGATTAGGCATTTAGTTAGCCTATCCATTGAGGAGACGGATGTTCCTTTCATTCGTCAAGAAATCTTGGATGCGTTGGACCGTATAGAAGCCTATATGTACAATTCTGAGTTTAGAGACATGGTAATGTGCCTTCTTGATGATTTTTCCAGACTTTGCGAGGCAAAGAACATCAAGGTTTTAAAAGGGCTAGAGCATGACATTTGCCTGCGCTTCTAGGAGGAGGAGATCAAAATGGCTGATCTAACCGCCCAGTAGACCCGAGTACTAGACGAGATTGGGCCATTAGTGAGGGATGTCGATGAATTAATGGCGTAGATGGAGGCGTTAAAGGAACGCTTCAACAAAGTTATGAATCACCTAGAAAATTGTAAGAGGTTTGTCGATCATGTAAGAAATTCTATTCGCCGAACCATTTATATGGTGGACCGTTGTAAAGGTGAATTAATGAGTCGAGAGATCAACCGATGTAATGGAATTTCTAGGGAGGCTATTTATAACCTGAACGCAGCGCAGTCAAATGTTGATGCTGTGAACGATGCTCTAGAGGTGAATGTAGAAGTGTTGCCTTCATTGAGCGCTAAACTCCTAGGTTTCAGTAGCCCTAACTTGACGAGAGACTGAAAATGTAGTGTAAGGGGTAGAGTGGGATGCCCTTTGTTGTAGTAACATATTAATGAAAAATTTTAATTTTCATCCATATCTATGTAAGGGGTAGAGTGGGATGCCTTATGCTACTCACAGAACTATTGGTAGATGCCACCATGGGGTATGAAGCTCTTTCTTTCATGGACGGTTATTTAGCATATAATCATATACAAATGGCTTCAGAAGATGAAGAGGCTACCACATTTCGCATGCCGATTGGGATATTTTGTTACAGGGTCATGCCCTTCGGCCTAAAGAATGCCGGCACCACTTACCAAAGGGCATTGACCTATATATTCGAGGACTTGTTACATGATGATGTCGAATGCTATTTTGATGATTTAGTAGTAAAAACAAAGCTTAGGCAACACCACATCGTTGATCTGGACCGGGTCTTCCAACAGCTTCGTCGTTATAATTTGAAAATGAATCCTCTCAAGTGTGCTTTTGGTGTATCATTAGGGCAATTTCTCGGATTTATCGTTCGACATAGGGGAATCGAGATAGATCCTAAGAAAATTACAGGTATAATTGAAATGCCAACACCAATGAATATTTTTGAATGTAAGAAGCTATAGGGGAAGCTTGCATATATTCGAAGATTCATTTCGAATCTTTCAGGACGTTGCCAACCTTTCTCACGATTAATGAAGAAGGGAGATCTTTTTGTATGGGACTAAGCCTGTCGAAATGCCTTCAATAGTATCAAACAATACTTGCTGAACCCACTAGTGTTGATGAGCCCGACCCTGGGTAGGCTATTATTGTTATATGTAGCTGCTATGGATTCATCTCTAGGGGCATTGCTGGCTCAACACAATGAGGAAGGTAAGGAACATACTCTATATTACCTAAGTAGGATAGTGGTTGGCATCAAGTTAAACTATTCTCCCATTAAAAAGGTTTGTTTAGCTCTGGTATTCGCACTATAAAAGCTGAGGCATTATCTCCTTACCACATCAGTGCACCTTATATCAAGGGCCAACCCTTTGAAATACATCATGAGCCATCCCTCAGTACAAGGGTGCATTTCCAAGTGAACTATCCTTCTCTCAGAGTTTGACATTCACTATATCCTGCAATGCACAGTTAAAGGACAAGCACTGACAGATTTCTTAGCAGCACATCTAGTACCTGACAACTCGCCCCTTCAAATGGAATTTCCAGATGAGAATGTCGTGCAAGTTCAGATAAAGAAAGACTTGGAAATTTTTTTAACGGAGCATCCTAAGGTCTTTCCGCTACCCTAGGAGACAATGCAGATAAATCCTCAAGGATCGATATTGTTTTCGTTACCCCAGACAAGGGCATTATCATGTATTCCCTTACACTAACTAAGGGACTCTCAAACAATGAGACCAAATATGAAGCACTGATTGTAGGCCTTGAGCTGGCATTGAAAATCCCTATAGATGACCTCACAGTTTATAGAGATTCAGAGCTCGTCATTCGTTAGATGAATGGTCTATACCATATTAAAAAGCTGAGCCTCACGCCTTATTTTCAACGGGCTAAAGATTTGGCCAGGCTATTTAGACGCTTGCAGATACATCATGTCAGAAGAGACTTCAACGGACAAGCTGATGCACTCGCTAGCTTGGCAATGTCTCTGACACATCCAAGGGATGATTATCTCATCATTCACATTGGTGAAAGAAGAGTCGTGCCCTCGTTGGCCTTAACCATAGAAGAAGATGTCCTCCTTGTCTGCAATATTAAACTATCCACGTACGATAGATAAGGCATCAATGGTACACCAACCACGGAAGAGGAAGATTGGTGTGAGCGATTGATCCAACACCGCATGGATCGAGCGAAGCCGTCCAACCCTGTCAAGCACACACAAATAAGACGACGCGCCACATGATTTACGTTACAAGGTAATCAATTATACTGGAGGTCCCTTGACGGAATATTATTATGTTGTTTATCAGTTCATGAGGCCAGCACCATAATAAATGAAGTGCACGCCAAAGTATGTGGTGCACATCAAAGTGGCCCTAAGCTCCAATATTAGCTAAAATAGCTTGGATACTATTGGCCGACGATGGTGGTCGATTGTATCAAATACACTAAAAGATGTCGTGTTTGCCAATTACACAGTGACTATGGCCATGTACCTACTGAACCACTGCACACTACCTCTTGTTCATGGCTATTTTCCAAATAGGAGATGGATATAGTGGGCCCCATTACACAGACTTCTGCCAAGGGGCATCTGTACATTCTGGCCACAACAGACTACTTCTCCAAGTGAGTAGAGGTTGTTGCCTTACGGGAGATTAAAGCCTCTGACATTGTCTGGTTTGTCAAAGTCCACCTCATCTATAGGTTTGGAGTCCCCGATCGCATAATCACTGGCAATGGACATCCATTTGTAAGTTCATCGCTTTATCAACTTATGAAAAAATACAACAACAATTTGGAGCATTCTTCAAGATACTATCCCTAAACTAATGGTCTAGCAAAAGCTTTCAACAAAATCCTCTACAAGATCATCAAGAAAATGGTGGCTAGATGCAAGAAGGACTGGCATAAGCGCCTACCAAAAGCACTCTGGGTATACCGCACCACCTTCCGTACACCTATGCAAGTGACCCCATACTCTCTGGTATTTGGAGCAGAGGTAGTTCTTCCAATTAAAGTACAGATTCCATCTTTATGGGTTGTCATACAGGATGGCCTGATAGAAGCAAAGGCTACCAATATTTGCCTTTCAAAACTAGAAACACTTGATGAATCCAGGCTCGCTGCACAACAACAATTAGAATTATACCAAGAACGCATGGCCATGGCTTACAACAATAAAGTTAAGCTTCTCTCCTTCATCAAGGGTGAGTTTGTTCTTCTTGCCAGATCCCTACTTGATCCCACAAGGAGAAATGAGGGTAAATTCGCCTCTAAATGGGACAACTCATATGCCATCGAGAAAGCCTATCCTAGTGGTGCATACTTGCTTCGTGATGTGGAGGGCAACCAAATCCTTCCAGTTACTAATGCCAAATTCTTGAAGAAATATTATCCTTAGGTTGGCTCACAATGGCCCTTAAGGAACTACGTCGGTTTGATCCTATCATATACAGGTACGTAAACAGTCTGGGCACCTTTTTCCCCTAGATGCAACCTCTGTCTCTTCTTTCCAAAAGAAAATCGATCCCGATCTCGTAAAACCAGTAATGGTAATGAGATGCAAAAACTAGGAACACCCCAGTCTTAGGTTAAGGGATCCTAAGGGCAAAAAATGAAAAAAAAATATTTTGCGTGATGGAATGGGCATGGTGAAAACCCATCTGGGCACCATGAGTAAAACAATCCATTAACAAACCAGCAATGGCATCGTGATACAAAAATTAAGCGAACCTCAATCCTAGTGGGCAACCACTAGGTGCAAAAAAAGGGATAAAACACCCAAAATCCCGTAATCGAACTATAATCAGGCTTAATCCTGTTTCAGGGTACGTAGGCAGCCTACTATAACAAGACAGGTGCAGTCCCATCATCACCCATCCCACATCTTCTCTCTGAGAACCATATCATTCTGCTTTATAACTACATGATATACTTGTCAAAGGGGGGAATGAACAATATAAAATCTCAGAAGGCATAACAATCTGGAAGGTGTAAAATTTTGGACGGAATGTAAATTTTTGGACGAAAATTAAATTTTTTATAAGAGGCCGCTACAAGGATGCTGTTACAACAAAGGGCACTCCATCCTATTTCCCTATACTACCCTCAGTCTCTCATTGGGTCATGGCTGCTGAAACCCAGGAGTTTGGCACATAATGAAGGAAACACTTTGGCATTCACTTCTAGAACATCGTTCATTACATCGATATCTGATTGTGCTATATTCAGATTATAAATAGCCTCCCTAGAGATTCCATTACGCCGGTTGATCTCTCGGCTCATTAATTCACCTCTACAATAGTCCATCATATAAATGGTTCAATGAATAGAGTTTCCCACATGATCGACAAACCTATTGCGAGTTTCTAGGCAATTCATAACTTTGTTGAAGCATTCCTTTAACACTTCCATTTGTACCATTAATTCATCGGCATCCTTCACTAGTGGCCCAATCTCGTCTAACACTTGGGTCTACTGAGCGGTTAGGTCAGCCATTTTGATCTCCTCCTCCTCGAGGCATAGGCGAACGTCATGCTCTGACCCTTTTAAAACCTTGATGTCATTCACTTCACAGAGTCTAGATAGAGCATCAAGAAGGCACATGACTGTGCCCCTGAATTTGGAATTGTACACACAAATTTCTATACAGTCCAACGAGTCCAAGATTTCCTACCAAATGAAAGAAACATTCACCTCCTCAGTGGATAGGCCGACTAAACACCTAATCAGCACATCACATTCGTGGCGAGCCTCAACAACTCTTGTCTCCACTTTCCCAGTTGCGGGTATCCTTATTATATCTGTAAAAGAAAAATCAGTAGCATCAGACCATGACAACCAAAAAGACTGAGCATAGAATGAACAAAGGACTTAAAGAGTATCGCGGTCAAATAAAGGCTTGACACCCTCCCCTTTGATCGAGGAAGACTCGTCTCACTTCACTCGGGATCCGGATGACCCTCCGATTTTAGGAATGCTGGCAATCTTTCTCTTAGTAGTCATGTCTATGACACAAAGCGAAAGTATTTGTAAAAGTCGATGGAATGAAAGGGGCACTAGGAGCAATCCTCTTATTTATAAACATGAACGGCCGCGATCTTTCAGAAAGGGGCATCTCGGAAAGAGAATGGGATGATGGATTCATTTCATCGCGATGATTTAAACTCAACATCACTTAAGCATCATTTGCAAAAGTGAAGGTCCGACATCGTTAACAGTAGGACCACACTAATGCAGCTTCAAGAACATATGTATATTGTTAAGACGTTTTCCATAAAGCGCACGACACTTGAAAAGACATACATTACCGTGGCTTCCAGTCTTTGACTCTTATAAAGTCAACCATATTTGGCTCTCATAATGCTAAAGGACAATCGCACTTGACCTTTAAAGTCAACCCATTTTGACTCTCATAAAGTCACACAACATATGACTCTTATAATGTCTATCATGTCTGACTCTTATAAAGTCAAATAATATGTGACCCTTATAACGTCCACCATATTTGACTCTTATAAGGTCAAATGATATATGATTCTCATAATGTTAACCATATTTGACTCTCATATTCTACCCTTACAATGTCACCTATACTCAACTCTTATAGTGTCATCCATCTGTGGCTTTCACAGTTCTAGACCTCAATTATTTTTTACCCTTATAATGTCGGTTACTTTTAACCCTTATATGGTCAATCACGTTTGACCCTCATAAAGTCAATAATGCCTAAATCTTACAAACGTCAGGTAAAAAAAAAAGAATGAAAACAAGACAAATGAAAGATAAAGTTCTTTCATTAATAAAAGTTTTGTTTACATCTCCCGCCAACACATCACATTGGGAAGGCAGAAAGGAGACATTTACATAAATCTTCTTCTTCGGCTAGGGAAGATTGAATTTGATCACCTTGCTTGACAAGTTCTTCATGAAGATGATCTATATTAGAAGAAACTGCAGAGATTATGGATTCAAGAGCACTCCCCTCTACTGCCCTCACTTCCCGAGTGGCTTTGAGAGCCTCAATCCGAGTCTACACCCTTATCAGTTCCTCTTAGGCACTAGTTAAAGCATTATTGATGCTAGCCACCGAATCGCACACTTGGTCTAGCTTCTCCATCAAGGTTTCCTTCTCAATCTCTACCATGTCCAAATTAGCATGGGCCTCAATATTGCTCCAAATGCTTGCGAGTTCTGATGCTAGAGTCGATTACCTCATTAAAGATGTAAAGTACATCTCTATCCCTTGCCGAAACTCATCATTGTGAATGTGGATCTCGACGAAGGTTTTAGGGTTGCTATATGTGCAAGTAGCTCTTAATGAATCACACGTGCTAAGGCAATTTTGAAAGAACGCCTGAGGGCACTAGCCGTGCTCACAATTTCATATGGGCAAGTAAAATAAGAAAAACATCAGCAAGGGTGTATGAGAACGTGTTGTATAACAAAGATGCAAGTTTACCATGAACCATGAGGGGAACTTCAATAGCATTCTGCCTCGCAGGGAGCTCTTCCTCAACACTTGCATTAAATAGATAGAAAAGATTTAGTACATTGGAAGGCATGTATAAGTAACGTGAATGGTGTGGAAGGTACAATATATATTCCTTTCTCAGAGGTTATTTCATCCTGAAGATGGTCTTTGTCTATGACAGATGACTTCAGAGGGTCCATGCCAACTGTCAATCCCTCTCGAATAAGGTTTTCTTCTCAAGTTACCTCTACGATTGGTGCCTTATTAGCCACAATATCATCTTCCTCAATAGTTGAGGTGGGAAGACCAACAGGAGAGTCAATAGCAGGTGGAGACACAGATTCATTAGCCATGACAATAGCCCTGTCCCGTGGCTTATCGACCTTAGGAGGGCTGTGCACGTCAGACATCCTCACATTGCCAGGGCTAAAGGATTCATTATCAGTAGGAGCCTCTTTACCGGTATCCTTGGCAACCTGGTCACTTATCTTAGCAGCCGTTGGGAGTGTATCATCAGGACTCTCGATAGGCTCATTAGCTAATGGGACTCCTTCCTCAGGGCCATTAGTCCATCTCTAGTCATCCTTATCAGAGTCCTTATAATCCACCAGTTCTTCTATTCCTGACATAACCACGTCCCGTAGATTGGACATGTGGAGACCTATGAACCCCTCAGAGTCTTGTGAGGAGTTCATATCTTCTTCTTCAAAGTTCAGCACAAACATGACTAAATCTTGTTGCTCCTTGCGAGTCATGATAGGATGAACCTTGCCTGCCTTGCTGGATGATGAGTTAGGCTCCGAGTCATGATGCTCCTCTGTCTCAGTTGCCTGAGGATGGTCCTCATCAATGGTTGGTCTCTGGATCTCAGGGGGCGTCGGCTCCACTAACTCTTCGATGGAGACCTATCGATAAGAAATCATAATAATAAAGGAACATTAAAGTGATAAAAATACTAAAGTCATAAGTATACCTGGACATGCTCTCTAGCAAGGGTTGGTGAGGGAGGATTCCATGGCTTTTGCTCAAAAGGTGTATGGGAAGACCCACCAATTTCTTGAACACTCGAAGAGGTCTCTACGTTAATAACACTTAGGGGCTTACGCATCTTCGACTACACATTTCCCCTTGAAAGGGACATAGGGCTCTTCTCTAGCTTCACGCGATGCAGCTAAGGCCTGTTTGACTTAAGCCACTACTTCTTCTACATTTGTAGCTCATCACCAAAATGAATGGGCTGGTCAGTGGCAAGAGAGCACTCGACCGTGAAACAGAACGCCTCACCTTCTCCCAGGCATTTCTCCACCATTCCATGAGCAAATTTAGAAGTAACAGAGGATAAGCTCCTACTGGTGGCTACCAATTCCCTCCTCATATTCTCTATAAGATTGGGAAGTGAGTTGCGGGTCACCAATGAGATGTCTTGACCGGCAGGGAAATATGCTAGAATCTTCCTTGTGATGCCGGTCACTCTCTTGAAAATGTAATCCAAAAAATGACCCTCTAAGGCATAGCAGTTCATGGTGATAATTAAATCTTGTACAGATCCCCCATGCTCCCATAGAGTCGTCATTTCTCGTCGAATTATGCTACAAACATCATATAATTGATGGTGGGAGGCATAACGTTAGATACCTGATGACCCTATTGATTTACTAGATGCCCCAGGCTTAACAAGAATAGTATCTTGTTCACCTTGCTCAACTTGACTTTCAGGTATGATCCTCTATTCAGTGGAAACATGGAAAGGGCGATTGAAAGGCTGCACCAGGCCTTGCTCCTACATCATGGGTAGTATATTGGCTAGATGCACCTGATCCTTAGGAGTCTCGCCCTCTGACACGAATTCTCTAGCAAAGGGTATTTTATGTCGTTCTACCCCTTATGCTGGTTGTCAGGGTTCTTCAAATGGATAACCCCCAATATCTTCAAAATAATCCTCATGGATGGGAGACATTCTATCCGGTTCCTTTGCCCGATCAAGAGAAGAGATACGTTAGGGTTTTCTCCCACGAGACTTGCTTCGCGGTCCCTTCTTCCTCTTTGGTTTATGTGGTTGTTCTTCCTCTTCATTCTCTTCAGTGGTCGATGGAATTGCCTCTTTATCTTCTTGATTGCCCTGTGGCTGCTTATTAGACCTATTGGGCCATTGCACTACCGAAGTCTATTAGGCCAAAGTCTTACTACAGGACTTATCGGCAATCATTACAGTGCCTTGACCATCATAAAAAATGACATTAGAGTTGGCCCCATCCTCATTATATCTTATTACAGAGAAGAATGAGTTATACCACCACTTGGCATAACGGTAATCGAATTGAAGGTTGTCATGCTTGGCCATCTCTTCGGATATAACCGCCCGACTACTTGTCCCTAACCTCATAAAGCACACGTAGGCTTCTTGAATTCTCTCCAGAGTGGTTGCCTTACCTACTACTTTTATGTGGGTAGGAAGGGAAACAAGTCCTTGGAAACAAAAGAATTGACGAGTAAACCTATGAGGGTTATAGGCCTCTACATGAAAATGATTGTCCTTCATCCAGGCTAGTTTGCCACTCCTGAGGGAACAAAAGTATGACCAAGCCTCTCTTGATAATGACCCATCATCCGTCAGGGTCTGGTTACCGAACAAATGATCTAGAATAAGGATGAGCTTCTGTGTAAAACAAAATAATGCGGCAGGGTATAAAACCATCTCTGCTCTTTGATTCTTTAGATTATTGATATACGTGATCTTGCGAAGATCTCTCTCTCCTCTTTGATAAATGGAAGGAAAGTGCAGCCCTAACCATACGCAAAAATAATGAAGGGGAAAATACACCAATTTCTCCCCAATCTAGCCTTCTCGAAGGCCCGCTTCTACAATGTCTCACAAACCTTTATATAAGGATTAGAGACTAGGGACCGCTAAGTTCATTTGTATCCCATCATCAAGATTAGTGGTAGCAATGAACACATCAGGATGAATACGTTCACTCACACTGCTTGGGAGAGCCCATCCACTCAAAAAGGCTGCATATACCCCAGCCAAGAATGTGGAGTTATCAAGATCAACACTTCGTTGGACATTAGCTCTGGTCCACGACAAAGGCTTACCTCTAGCAGACAGGCCCAAAGGACCCTGGCTAATACGGCTTAGCCAGCCGCCATACGAAACGTCTTTGGCATTGAACTCAGAGAATATTTGGAACAACCTTTGACACATGGTGGAAAATGTATTAAAATGAACATTAAAAGGGATATATTCTTCCATCAATTTCCCTTCAAAAGGAAAGTGGTGCATGTCGATAAATTCCTACAACGAGATCCCCATGTCTCCATATTGACATAAAAAGGTGTTAGTGTTAGGGCACCACCTTGAAATTGCTTCTGCCACCATCGCGTGATGCTTGTCAAACCAACTAATGGAACCACATAGTGACTTAGCCATTCCTACAACATTTATCTCTGTGAGGTATTTGCTAAGGCGGTGCTCAATAACAACCTCTCATTTCCTTCCTCCGACCGAAAAGGAAGAAGATCCTCTATAGTTTTGGCCGACCCATGCTACTTCTCCTAACCGAATCTTTCGGATTAGACTCCTGAAATCACTGGTAGTAGAGTCATTAAGAGTCTCTCCTTCTTCAATGGAGGGAAGAAGTGTATCATGAATCTAGTTGTCTTGATGAACCCGATCGTCCAAACGGCACCAACCTTTGCAAACATGTCTAATATAGTCAGGAGGACTTAGTGCATGGTCTATGATTGGGTCAAGGAATTCAGGGTAAAAAAGGCTTCAACTACGACCCCATTCATGCGATTGATGAATAGGAGAAAGGAAGCTCTCGCGGCATTCATGGTCATATAAAAGTTTCATTTTGGGAGCCATGACTTTACAAAGAAGATAAACCAAAATCAGAAATTAAGTAAATGTGAATATGTTAACATTTTTATAATTTTTACACGAGTGTGTGTTTTAGGTGGCGAATGAGGATTTTGTTTCCCATTCCCGCACACTTTTGCAACAACGAGAGTCAATGTCATTGCGTTTTGTTGTACGTGAATGAGAAATTTTTAACCCATTAGCGCCCAACATCTTGCCAAGCAAGGAGAACATGAATGGGAGGTGCCTCAACCCGTGAGTGAATATAGGGAGACTATTTCGCAACCACTCTTGCCAGCTTAAAGGTAGCGAATGGTTGTCGGAAACCTAATCCTCGCATGAGACAAAGACCGGAATTCTTGTATCTGCCTCGGAGCAGAAAATGGTCAAAGTGGAGCCAAAGATTTCAAAATCAATCTTAAAATGATCCTACCTTAAAAGCTAAGCTATTCATCTAAATAAAATTGGTGTCTGAAGGCTCATGACTTACTGAGAATCAAAATAGGGTTTTGGGGGTTTAAGAAAATAAAGTCACACAGAGGGGTTTCCCATGGTTTGAAAATATAAAGAATGTCTTTGGTGTGTTCACTGGGATGAAAGACAATGATTGAAGGTTTGGAATCAAAGATTTGACCAAGAAGAGAGAGAAGTGTTGAGAGCTTTATGCATTCGGTAATGGCGGAAAGCTGGAATATCTCAGAATGGCCAAAGAAGATGAAGACTACTTTTTTTATACCCATCGGGGTAATTTGGTTAGCACACCAGGGATTTGAAAGAGCGCACCTCTTCATAAGGGCAAAAGTGTCATTTCCTTCACTGTGTGCAGGTAATTGAAGAGACGTGCACCACTCGTCTTCATTATCTCTCGAAGAATGCAAACCCAAAAATTATGCGCAAATGAGAAAAGATAATTCCATTCGTCAAGTATTAGTGAGCGAATGATAAATTAATTCCTTATTCACCACTATGTAACAAGC